>CAEGAF010052260.1:0-19648 GCA_903067075.1 Micropoecilia bifurca
AGGCTGAGAAATGAGATGCAGGTGATCGGTATCGGTAACAGAGCCTATGATCGGCCGATCCCGATAATCACCGATTTTACGAAAATCGGCCGATTATGATCAGTGACCGATCGATCGGCACACCTCTAGTAATAAGTTTCAATTCCCATCATACATAAGTGCAAATATGTCTTAATTAGTACCACCAACACTTTGATTTTCATTGTAAAACATCCCAAATTGCAAATAATATTGAATAAACAATATCCGATATCAGTTCATTTTAATAATTTATATTTTAACAGTTCAGGTTAAACTGTTCTGAGGTCTGTAATTAGTCAGCTCTGACTCACTGTAGTTAAAGCACATGGTGACAAACATACATAGATAAAACAAGCATCCTTCCATTTTCTATCATCCATGATATGCAGTCATTAGATAAAAGAAAGGGTATCCCCTAAACATGTGACCAATAAACATAACCTTATTTAAACATTTTTTGTCATTTAGAGATAAAGTAGAAAATTATGCAACTCTTTTTTTTAATTTTCAAAGCTGCTGGTTATGACTTCATTATTAATTTATGTTGGTAGGAAATGGTACAAAGTTGCAAAGCCTGGCTAAATTAACAACCAGCCATGGTCCTTGGGATTCCTGGAGCTGTGAAAGCTGTTGGCTTAGTGGAGGAAAATAACTTTGATATTCATGCCCTCCTTTTAAAGCCCAGAGTAAGCTTGAATGCTCAAAACCTCAAGGTGGTATCAGTGTACTCTTTTCATTCCGAGTCACAAGTGTTCTCTGCAGTTTTCCCATTCTTGAGAAAGTTTAATCTGAAGTTGGGGTATATTCCATCATGGAAGTTATTTTTACATAAGCTTGTTGAATTCCCATCAGGCTCCATAAGCTCATGCTGTACATTATTATTATTATTATTATTAGTATGATAACAAATCTACAGTGTAGAGCAGACTATGCTGCAAGCAAGTGTAGCGTAGTTGAACCTGCTTTGTCTTGTGGGAATAACAGCCAGACAACAGCTGATACTGAAGGCACTTTTAATACCCCTGCATTCAAACAGCACAAAAGAAAATCGAAACAGGCTCTTTCTCCTCTCAGTGCTCCACAGCCCCCTCTCCCATGGAAACCGAACAGAAAGAGTGCAAAGCGCGTGTGCAAAATAATACATTTATCTTACAAAATAAAAGTAATTGCAAAAATAATGAATTACAAAGCTCAAACATGAGCATCATAATTTTAAGCAGTACATGAGTAACAGAAAAATAATTAGATAAAATATTACCCCCAAAAGCAAAAAAACATCACATACCTGCATTCAAATAGCAGAAAAGAAAATCAAAACGGGCTCTTTCTCCTCTCAGTGCTCCACAGCGCCTGTTTAACAAGGTTTGAATACCCCAAATCACATTATTTTACAAGAACATATTACTTAAACTTAAAATACACTTATCAAACACAGAAAACAAAACTGCATACCTTCTCCCGCGGAAACCGAACAGAAAGAGAGCGACAGAGAGTGTGGGAAACATTTCATGAACTATTATGGTACGACCCGTTAATGTTTCTTCTTAAACCCTGAACTAACAGTCAAAACAACAATATATTAACTCAATATATTCAACAGTAGATGTAACAATTTACATTTTCATTCGCAACACACCACATTTAAATACAAATAATAATTTTTAACCCTCTTACGACTAACCTGTAGGCGCCGACAGGATTTGGCTTGTGCACTTCCCATTACCGTAATTTCTGAACCGTTCAACATATCAAAAATATTTCAAAAGTGCAGAAAAGCTGATACATTGCGCTTTCAGAGCATATATGATACATTACGGTAGTCACCCCGGAAGGTTTGATGTGAGCTTTACCAATCACAAGAAAGATTCTCCGTTGTGTCATATCGGTCACCCAACCTTCTCTGTATCGTAACCCCTGAACGGTTGGTCGCATTCAAAAAATTCTAAAAGTATTAGAAAGTGCATAAAATAAGCTTTTCAACTCTCTATCACAAGTGCAAATTGCAGCAGATATTAGAGTAAATATTTTTATTGCGAAATTTCCCTGCGCAGCTTCGTGTTGCATTAGCGGAGTAGCGGTGCGAGAAAGATAGAAAACGGCAGAGGACGAGTTGAAATCACGCATAAAATTATGGAAATGTCTATAAAAATCCACCAGACTGATAAAGTCCCAGAAGGCGGATATTTGAAGGCAGTGAACATGAGAAATAACCAGCGAATTGTACAAGCTAACGTTGGCCATATAAATGTTGCACAGCAAATGGCTAACTGTTAGCTCCATCTTGGTTCCTGCATAATTTGTGCAATAATTATTTACTATGCTGAAAATAAAATTGTGGTCTTCCAAAAATAATGCCCTAAGTAATATTTTTACCTAAAGTGATTTTGGCAAAAAGAAAAAAAAAATCACCACCACTTTGTTTCTGCCAAAAGATGAATTGTGTAACAAAAAAAAAAATCAGCCATGTGAGGGATTGGTGACCTGTCCAGTGTGTCCCCTGCCTCTTGCTCTTGATCACTGGAGATGGGTACCAGCATCCTCTCAACCTGAAGTGCGATAGATAAAGTATGGATGGATCCAGAGAGGGATTCTTTCTGCAGCTGGAGAGGAACTGCTTTAGAGCTTACCACAAAAAATGAAAATGCCTGAAATAATTTATTAAAAGCAGGCCTAAAAACTTGTAAGTTGGAGGCCAGGTTTCACAATTTTCTCTGCATTTATGTAATATAGTTGAAATTGTTAATCTGAAATTGTTTGCCCCTGTTATCTGGACGTTTTTGTTCAGTAATAAACCTTAAAATTTCAATTCCGATTTTTGTTTTTTTTCTCTTTAAACTTTGTTCACAGTTTTTTATAGACAGAAATGTTAAATAACTATCAAATACTGAAAGCTGAGGATGTTCTGGAAAAAAAGCAAAAATTCAGACTCATTACCCATTTTTTTGAGAATTTTACAGCCATAAAATCAGAAAAATACCAGGCGACCCAGTTACAATTATGGTCTTATGAGGGTTAAACAGGAAGTTACCCTCTGTTTTACAATGGATTTGTCATCTTTTCAAAATAAAAGCTACCAGTGCTCAGATGAGTTCCCACCGGAATAGCTTATATATGACAATCTAGTGTAACAACATCACACTGCTACACATGTTTTCAGTGGTTTCATAAACAAATTATTTAGCTGACTTTGTGGTGCAGTGATCTGCACTCACTTGGCTACAATGTTAGTTTTTCACCTGGAGCATCTCTTGTATGTGTGATTGACTATAGTCAGGGTTATCCTGACAGTTATGCAGGTCCGATTATTTTACCAAAACTTTGATTTCAACTCATAAAATGATGCTGACTACAATCTAAGATGTGGATGGTTTTGACAGTTTTTATGTAAGCATAGTTAAGTTATGCTGCTTTATCAGAATGGTATACAAAAAAAATATCTGTTTTGTCCTCTTACGTGTAAGGAAAGCCAAGTATCTTATTGATGACTTGAACTTGGATATGAGGTAAAGGCAATAATAGTTCAGGTAAAAGTCAAAGTGAGCCTGGCTGGTATTTATCTGAGGAACAGGGAGGGAAGAAGGACAGTCTGGTTGGTAGATTACTTCAAAAGTTGAGGGGGAGATTTGAAAAGGATTTCAGATATGAAATGAGTAAGACATGCTAAACTTTACACATGCTAACCTTTGAGTGCAATGAGCTGTTGGTCTGCATATAGTTAAACCAAAGAACAAAGCACAGTTGCTTCTGATCACTCTGCTCTGATCTATGACCTACCCGCCCACCTCCTCAGTCTGTGGTGTCTCTTTAGAGACACAGCTCTGATTGATTCCTACCTGCTGATGCTTTCTGGCAGCAAAACAGAAAACCTTCAAAAGAGAATTCCCTGACACCTTAGAAAACTGAACTTGGTTTGAGTGAGAGATAAATCCAAATTTTTTGTTTGAAGGCTTTTGCTCAAAGGTTCTGTAGTGAATAATAACTGAGTCATTAAATGTTGTGATTGAGAAGGCAACTTTATCAAATTTGCATATCAGTTATAATATTAGTCTCATCTATAATCAACTCAGAAGAAGGAATTGTTTTAATTATAGTCTTCATTGCATATTTCTCAGAAAGGATTCAATATATTTTACTACAAAATATGTTTATTCTAACATTACTTAACAATTTGATATAAAATTGAATTAGATACTGATCTCATTAGTAATCTCTACTATAATAAATGTGTTAATAGAAAAACTGCACATAGACACAAAATTGATATACTTACAGGCACAAACCCAAGAACATACAATATTCAGAGAAGAGTCAGCAGATTAAACATCTGTATCACATCACTGTCTGAAACTCTGCGTGGTGTTTCACTATGGGGTGTCATTTGTATTTGGAAGTTACCAGCAAAAATTGGAGTTCTGTAGGAAAAAATGGGGTTATTTAGTTTACAAGCTATATTTAGTTTACAGACTAAATGTCTTTCTGTAGACTAAATAATTAGTACGGTAACTATGTAGTTTGAGGCTAAATATCTAGCTTGCTAACTAACTATTTTGTGTGGAGTGAAATAGTTAGTTTAAAAACATTTTGTTTGAAACTAAATATTTACGTGTCACTCTGTGACCTATGTAAAAGGAAAATGAAGGATGCAATGAGAGTCGCAAAGTCACTTTGACTCCACTTGCCACTGCCTTGCAAAGCACACCGTAATACAGTGTTCCCCAAACTGGTTTAGCGCACTTAGATCAAATGATTACTCATTAGAAGTCCTAAGAAGAACATTGACAAGCTGAAAAGGTTGTTGCTACCACCAGGGAGAGAACTAAAACATGCAGGATGCCGGCCCTCCAGGACCGACTTTGGGGACCACTGCTGTAATAGATCATGAAAATGCTTTGCACACCTATAGATGGAAATAGAAATCACTGAATATCTGAAATGAAAATAAAAAAAGATTCCCACCCCTAATTCAGATCATTCAAGTATTAGTTTTCAATATGTGTCAGAAAATTGCTGCAAACCATAACAGTGATCAACACAAATTATATGTATGTGTACATCATCTATGTGCTAGATTCATAAGTAGAGGCAGTATAAACTTTAATAGCCTGAGTTTTATAACTTTTTCTAACTATCATTTTCACAGCCGCTGAGGTACCATGCTCTTTCTGAGATGACACCTTCCCTCTCAGAGTTGGTCATCCTTATAATTGTTTGGACCTCTGCTCATTCACCTTGGATAGGGTGGCAAAGCTAGTGTAATGAGACTGAAGAAGAATAAATGAGAATTGAAGAATGGTTCTGTCCATTTCTTTATTAATCTTGCACCTATTTTGAGGGAAGGATTGAATGAATTCAAAGATATATAATTACAGTTTAACATGATTCAAACCAACACATAAATATTAAATCAACATTTACAGAATAATTCTCTTGTCAGATGTTTGTTACATTTGATCAGGAACAATAACTCAATCAATGTAGTTAATGTTCATCTGTATTTACAAATGAACATGAGCAGCATTTCCTCATGTCTACATCAGTTCTGGGTACAGAACAACCTTTCGCTCTCAGTGAGGGATATTGATTGGCTCACACCATGGGAAGCAGTGTGAAAATACCCAGCCAGGCTGCAGGAATGGATCCACTACTGAGCAAGAATGACATGTTAACTTGATCATTAACCTTTGAGCCGCATCTCTCTGGTCTAAATTGTGAGGATGCATCAGCTATTCTATGTGTAATAAATATGTGGAAGTAGAATAAATTGTTGTTTCTTCCTGGAGTATTTCTAATGTAATGGAAGTTACAAATTACATTGTGCCACCAATTATTCACATGCTTTTTTATGGAACTGAAGATTATTCATGATTTTTTTTTTATCAATCAAATCTGAAACATTCAAAAGATAATATAGCTGCGGAAGCTGAAATACCTAGGTACAATGCTACTTAACACACTATTGGCAAAGCAGTCATTCAGGAGTGCCACTTATTTTCCTCACCACTGATTGACTGACTCCCAAAAGTGAGAAAATGTCTGGTTTTAGCAAGTTTTGTCTCTTTAAAGCATTAAGGTTTCGTGATATGAGATTCTTCTCCTGAATTTATTTTCAAGCTTTTGTAGGTATATAATGTTACAGTGATGTCGACTGAGCTTTAATCTTCCTAAGGTTTTTACAAGACATTGTAAACTCTGTTATTTTATTAACCTGATCTGAATAACAAATGTAGAAACAATGTCAGTTTAGATTTGCCATCTACAGGACTTAACTGTTAAAACATGTCTTTTCTATGACACATTAGTGATATCACAGTTCTCCATAAAGAGGAAAATTATCCCACACTTTGGACATGAACATTGTTTCTACTGAGGAGCTGCAGGAGTTGCCTCATGCAAGCAGGACTATAAGTTATTGTGGTGAATCAACCGTGGAGATGTTTCAGAACAAAGTCAACAATTGGCCTTCTGCCCCAGAGCCAAAATGAAACCTGTGCTGATCAGGTCGATATTTTTTACCAAGATAAAAGCCTTCAACAGCTACTTTTCCCAGAATGAAGTGCTCCCTGCTCCACCGCCTTCCTCCTTCCCCTGGAGGTACATCTTTTAGACATAATAGGTGGCCATATTTCTCCAAGGTCTTTTAGCGCAGCTCATGTAAGCTCTGCAGCTCTGAGACTGTTTCTATTTCTATCAGACTCATTGCCTACGGACCATCATGAACACTCATGTCCCTCTCTCCTCCTCCCCTTCAGCGCCATCTCCTTGCCCTTCTTTCTGGTTGCTGTGGGTTGTTACTTGCAGAAAACCCCCCAACTTCCCTCCCCGTGGTGACAGTAGTAATAATCTGGCCAGTTCCAAATTGCATCTTGAGTTTTGAATACCACTACCAAATGGTTTGGCTTTGTGATCAGGTATTTACCACACCAAAACTAACTGAAAATGGGTGCACCTTTTAAATTAAAGCTTTAGGAGCAAATTTAATACTTTTTTCTTTGATTACTGGTACTTCCATGAATATTTTATTACCCATACAAAGAACTGCATATTTCTAAAGCATTCTGTTAGTAATACACAATCATTTCATGTCTGGAAGGCATTAATGATGCGCTTTCTGCAGATCTGTGTATAGAATGTGTTTGTCTTTAAAATAAACAAAATAGATACAAGAAATAAAAAAAAAAAAATTGTTGATCAGTAACATGACCATGAACACTCCGCGATTGTGGATGTTCATGCAAAATCAAGAAATTATTTATCCTTTTTTTTTGGAGCTAATTTTTAATTGTGTGATTATTACTAGTTTTCCCCAAAACTGGTGGAAAACAATTGGTTTGAGTGATAATGATCTCACATTTTACAAAAATGTTGAGACTATTATTATTAAAATAAGTTTTTGATGGGGCTTTATGTCAGACTTATGTAACCTCCCATCTGTTGACGGAGCTCTTCACTTGCTGAAGTCTTTATCTTCTATAATTACTCTTCTTGGAAAATTTAGACTGAATTACATCCCAAACTGAAATGCTTAGCAAATGTATGTGCATAAAACACATACCAGGACCAAAGTAATATTTTGTGCTGAAAGATGGAGGAAGGTTTGCATAAAGAGTTCCAGGAAATCCCATGTGAATCCCTGCAGGACTTAAAATGCTGTAAAACAGTTTGGTTTCATAAGTCTCTCGTTACGAGTCTTGCAGGTTTTGTTTCTTAAGCTCTGAAATTGGCAAGTGGCTAGACTGGCATCACAAAGTGAGTGGAGGGAAAGCTGGTGTTTTCATACTACAGGAAAGGCTGCAACAAACCTTCCCTGGAAAAATCATAAAGCTAATTTTGGACTTGCTGGATGGACATACAAAATGTGCAAGTGGGTTCATTTTGAGGGAACAGATTCCCCTTATATCGCAAAATCAGTCTATAGAGACTAGAACAAAAAAAAAGTCAGAACATTTGTTTGAATAGTTTAAAAGCACTATCATTTGAATAGCTTTAAGAAGCCAAGGGGTCATGTCTATAAAAGGCTATAAGTTTCCCACAGTAGATAATACCCGTCTCGTTTTCAATTGGATCCTAGAAATTGATTTTAAATCTAATTTTAATATATCTCAGGCACATTAAGTGGTTGAAATGAATTGACCCTGCCTTACTTTAATAAAAAATGTTCACATTTTTCCTTTATATTTCATGCTATTTTTGTCTTTCTTTTCTTTCTGTCTCCTATATTTGTTTTTATCTTGTTTAGGTCTCTATAAATATTGTTATTCAAAGTATCTTAAAATTAAATAATTAAATAAGGTATTTTATTAATGTATTTGAGTTAAATATTTCTATAGAACACTAGTGTATAAATTAGGTATATAAATACCGAATACTATAACATCTATGCAGCCCTTGCTAATTTACAATGCTTAACAGTTTAAAAGACAGTAAAACAACACATGATAAATAATCTTAATCTTAAAATATTCCACCAATTAGATCCATTTAATTCTGGATAAATCTGATTTTTCTCACCAAGCTTCCTTGCACTATGGGACTTGGACTAAATCTAATATACAGCTATGGGGAAGGGCACAGCAGAGTTGCTGGCTAGACAAGGACAGGGGTCAAAATGAAGGGCTGCTTTAAGGAAGGCTGGTCCTAAGAAGGAAGGCTGTCTCAAATTATATTTAGACCTCAATCCCCGCAGGGGGGCTTTTGCACACTGACCAGGTGCAGAAAATGGGAAGCACCTGGTCCTTCAAGCACCAACCTGAACTCATTCTCTTCTCTTCAGATACAAAGGAGCCATTTCTTTTGTGGTTAATGTGCTCTTCTGTTCCGAGATAGTTGACAGGGAAACGTAAAGGAACAGTCAGTGAAAACGCACGCAATTCATGTTTAGTGTGCAGTGATTCTTTACCTAGACTTCTACTTGGAGAACTTGTCACAGGTTTGACATTAGGACCTTGTCTGTCCTTAGAGCTTCACAATATACCCAAGTTGTTGTCAAACAATTTTATTGAGGGATCAGACCTGGACAATGAAACATTAGCAATACAAATGTGTCCCCATTTTTCTTATGTGAACATAAAACATAAGAAAGACAATACGAAAAACAAAATGGAAATTACATAAGCAAAAACACTCCCATGACCCACCCTCCTCCCTTTCCCTAGGACTTATATCTCATCACACAGAGGCTCAGATCAACTCCTCTTCAAATAGTTATCAATATATTGCCGAAGGGGTTGCCAAGTTTTATTAAATTGCATCAAATTATTTGCTAACTAGAACCGTACTCTTTCCAAATGAGAGAGCCTTACCAGCTCCTCAAACCACAACTTAACGGATGGAACCTCTGCTTTTTTCCAAAACATCAACACTAGTTTTTTTTCTATGATAAAGGCATACGATAATAATTGTTGGCATTTAGTGAACTGAAAAAGTTGAACAGAAACTCCGAGTACAATCAGAAGTGTATACAAGATAACCAAGTTATTAATGCAGCATTTAAAACATGCCTGTTTGTGAGATTTGGCAGTGACTGATGCAACCAGAGACAATTCTTCATCTTCTTGGCCTTACTTCCCACCTTCCCCTTGGAGAATTCGATTGCTTGGAGGAATCTTTTGAAACTTCATTCATTTTGAACAATCAAAGCAGAACTGATGGAAAATTTTTGTGGAAGTAAATCTGTGATGCTCATTTAACAATGACTCTTGGACTACTTTAGCTATCTATAAGGTGCAGTTTTTTTTAAGTTAAACAAAAATGAACAGCAATAATTTATATAGTCTGTCAGGACAAGTATAGGGGTTTATTCTTCAGTCACATTTTCTATTACTATAATAATATTTTATTTTGTCAGCAAGGACATTAGAAATTTAGAATAATGACAAATTCCAGCTGGAAAAGGGGTATGATTATATAAGTTATACTTCTTCATACTCCTTTTCAGACTCATAATCACCGGTGTGAAGTGTCTTCAAGAAAGTTACAATGTACTATGTGTTTATATTACACTATTGGTGATAGGTTTGTCTGAAATAAATTATCAACAACAACAATTTATTATTCGTTTGGTTATAATGTCACAGTTTCACACTAAATATGCATTTCGCAAGCTAAACACTTAGCTAAATATTTAGATTGAGACTAAATTTGTACTTGCTATCTAAATATTTAGTTGGTTATTGTGACATTTATAAATGATTAACTTGGTGAAAATATGACTTTGAGAAGTAACTTCCATTTAAAAAAAAAAAAAAAAAATCTTAACACCCTGTACTGTTATCAGTACATGTTAAATACTCTGTGTATGTTAATGTAGATTAACAACAAGCCAAACTCAATTCTCATGAGCCAGGAAGCTGAGCGTCCTCCTTTATTATGTCTTCTTAAAATTTTCCACAATGGTGTGGAAGCTCAATGAAATGTTGAATGAAACTATTGAGAAACAGAAAAATAAAATACGCATCAGCTCTAAATACACAGAATAAACTTCTTGTGTCAGAATAGAATTAACCTTAGCTGTAGTTAAGAAACAGTCGCGCGTGACATGGCTTTACTGGAATAAACATATTTGGAAAACAATCTCAAAATAAACTAACAAAACATACAACACCAAACAGAACACAGATTGAACTTGAAGCCATTGTGTTTGGAGGTGCAAGAAAAGATTGACACAGGAGGTGAAGAAGTTTATACATCAACAGGCAGGCTTTCTCTCTGCAAACAAGTATTCCTAACTGCAACTGCCTCTGCTACCCACAATGTAGTATCTCAAAATTCTTTTTAAAAATAAAATACCAATAAATCAATACTGTAGAAGTTTTTAAACTAAATTATTAAGACATTTCCAATTTCCAGCCTTGGGCAGAACGCCGCCTAAATAATCCAATTTATTGCTGTTAATTTTTGACTGTAATTTTACAAATGGCACTTTATAGATATCTATACATATAGATATCTATAGATCTATATCTGCAGATATAGATCTATAGATATATATAGCACATAAGTAGATGTTAAACAGTACCATACTTCAGGTACGGTATTGGGTAACACAGAAAGGTAGCCAAAACTAGAACAACTTGCTAGACTTCACCTGTGCTGGTCTTCAAGGTTCAATATTCAAGATTACTTTGTTAAATTTTGTCCAAATAGCACAAAAATGATAAAAAAAAAAATACAAAAACTGAATAAATACGAATACTAGAAATGATCATGTCTGCAATATACACGAAACAGAGCAGTACAATCAGCCAGGCTATTGGGTGCGCACAATTGTTGTTTTTTTTTTGTTTTTTTTTTTAAGGTTTTGTTTGCTCTAGTGGCCTTTATTTGAAAGTAGTTTGACAGGAAGGAGGGTAATGAGAGAGGGGGAAGACATGCAGCAAATGTCACCAGGCTGGGAATCGAACCTGCAGCCACCGCCACGAGGACTAAGGCCTCAATACATGGGTTGTACTTTGCCCCTGCGCCACCACAGCACCCCACAGTTGTGTTTTTATGGCTGTGGGCCTCCTAAAGGTGGTTCAGAGCTCTAATTATAGGACAGTTATCCAAGCAGATCTTCAACTGAATGAAGAACTGAGGTGATCCAGTGGACCACTCAGAGAGTACAGTAAAGAAGTGAGAGTAAAGATTTTTTCCATACATATAATGCATCCTGAATGTGGTTCTTTAACATATAACTAAATAAGGAAACCTCCAGGAGGACCTTCCAGGTGAAGGAAGAATGCTATGTCTTTACTTGACTGAGTTTACTGTTTTAGGAAGCAATGTTAGATTTACACACAAAGATGGTTTAAATCCCATTTTTCATGTTACTACTGGCCATGCCAGAAACCTCTTCCTTATCTACCTTACTGTATTGTGGTCAGTGTTATACAAGTTATCATCTCAACATTTTTTTCCCCTGTGCGCTCTGAGCAGGCATGGTCACAAAGGCCCAGGAATGAAGTGATGTATCACCCATGTCCTGATATAAACAACCACCTTAAGACCCCAAAGAGCAACTCCATGACTTCATCTGAACAGATTCACTCTTGGATAGAATATTGTTTGTAGGACTCGACAAAGCAAAATTCAAGGCCTTCATACTGTATGAATGAGAATCACGCTGCCCTTTTATCAGAATTAAACCAAATTAAAGACCTTTATCCCGAAAAGGCATGTAAAGGATTCATAAAAGTACACGGTAAAATGAGTTAGGAGTGTTCAATATGCATCATCAAAATGGAAACTGAGGCAAATAAGTTCTCAGTTTGTGCAACTAATGATGGGGTAGATGTATGCATGTATGTATATGAGGGTTGACAAATAGGGTGTGAGTTTGTATTAGAAAAGGGGAAGTTTATCAGTATGTGAGTATTGAGAATGGTGGCTATTTGTTTTTGAGAAGGATAGTGTTTTGTTGTGTGATTGACAGTGATCAAGGCACAGGAGCAACTTTTACAAGTTTGAAAGAGGACAAAATATTTGATCTGAAAAATCTGATTCCACATTATTAAAAAAAAGGAGGGCAAGTGGTCCTGCTACATTGGATCAAAACTGAGTAGGGGGAGTTTAACATCCTTGAGACTTTCTACAATTGTTCCTCAAAATCTTCTCTTGAACCGAAAAAGCAGTTTTCTGACAATTTCTGCTACCTAACAATCCAAGCTTAAACACATAGTCTAAACAGCAGCTCAGATAAGTTGATTAGCATTGTTTTAATAAGCAACCATAAAATCCAAACCAGTTTAAGAACAAGTTTGGAAAAGGGGGAAAAAAGTTCGCCAGACAGTTGTGACAACAAGGGACGGACGCCATGAGGCGGAAAACAAAATTATTTGAGTTTAGTCTACAATGAGAACCAATATAAAATGAAGGCATTAATGTGCAAAGTAGTTGATGAAACATCTTTAAAAACATATATTTGAACAATGATTTTTGTTAGAGTCCTAAAATCCAGAATCTCACTTTACTTTCAGATGGAAGCTATAAAACTGTTCTCATTTTTGTGGAGGTTTCTTGGCGTTATCAAGTGTGAAAGGATCATTGAAGCAGAAAAATGCTGCATCTGTGAAAAATGTGTGCCTGCCATGTCCTTGTGTCAAAGTCAGGACTCTGCAGCACAATGATCGTCAGAGTGTGCTGTGTGTTTACTATGGCGGTGGGTGGGACAGGTTGAACAAGCTAATGCACAACTCTAGATGTCACCTAGATTGTAATGAAGGCTTGTATGTTTCATGTAGGAATGTGATTTTGAACATAAAATCTGAGTGAAGAATATTCATTATTTCAGTTATGAATATATAATTTGCCTTAAGATGGTCTGTAGACCCATGCCAGGACACAGCCACCCAGAACTCTGCAAAGATGGTTGGACAGATGGATAAAAGGATGGATTGATAGATGGATGATTAGCCCAATGAGTTGATAGATGAATGGATGGATGTAAAACTGTCCAAAACCTGCAGGTGAAGTGGAGCCAATTTCAGATAGCTTCATTGAGAGAGAAAGAAACCAAGTAAATCCAAACAAGTAGTGAGTTAGAAGGGTCTATTATCTTTCTTTACCTTTCTTCATCACTTACACGGATATTTATAAAATCTTTATATATTCTGCTTTCACAAAACACAGCAGTAGGTCTTAGCTTGTTGAACAAAATGTTTCCTCAATTTAAAGGCATCTTGGCTCCAGACTGAAAACTTGCTGTTTTGTTTTCCTACACCTCACTGCAGCAGCAGCCAAGAAAAACCTTCCTACTGTGAAAAACCCTTCAGTCCCTTAAGGCAATGCACCTAAGAAAAGAGCAACATAACAGAAAGGTAATTATAAAAATGTCAATGCAGTGAGTGGTTTTGTCTGAACAATTACTGAGCATAAATTGTTTTAAGTGCACTGACTGGATTCATGCTTATCACCACAGTCTGTATTGTACTGAGTGTGTGTGTCAGCTGCATTAGATCAGTTCCTGTAATGAATGCCATGGTGCTTCATTCTGATGTCTTAAATGCTTCAATGATTTACGAATTAGATGTTTACCAATGAAACATTTTTATGCTTTTTTTTCAATAAAGAAGCTCTGATTACATCCTTTTGAATGACATATATTGTACAATAACAGAAGAGAATAAAAACAGTTTCTGGTTCTGGTAGTAAATGTAAAAAAACAGAAGCAGAAATCTGTCTTCCTCTTCCTCTCCTTTGATTTTAAAGACAAATTGAAAGCTGGGGCAACCATGGGAAAATCAGGAGGATGCCAGGGGGATAGTAAGGACTCTTGGCTTTTTTATTTAGAAGCATTTTCCATGTAAATTCTGAGTTACAGACCATATCCTGTAGCGCAACAAGAGTGTCCCTGATAAAAAAAAAAGGGCAGGGTCCAAGAAACGAGTCAGAGGTACTGACATGATCATCTGGGCCCAGTGGCCTGCTTTCTCTAGTTCCTCGAAAACCAAGGAACTACAAGTAACTAAGTTGCTTTTAATGGAAAATAGATGCCTGATGTTTAGTCATTTCAGTTTGAGGAGCAGACGAAATGAAAATGTGGAAAAGAGCAGAGCAGTGCAGATGTCTTTTAGCTGTTTAATAAAAAGGAAGAGAAAAAAGAAAAACATGGGATGCGGAAGAAAGGAGGGAGGACGGTGGAGCAGCTGAAAGCTATAAAAGTCCCATTAAGCTCTCAGGCTTGATTGCACTACAATTAAATGACCATTTTCTTTGCCTGTATTGACAAGGTTGCCATGTTAACTCCACTGTTGGTTTACTCTGCGTGTTCATGAGTGGGAGGTTGCACGGCTAGGGTGGAAAAGCCAGCCATTATTTGTGGACTTTCAGTGGAGCTGCTAAACATTCACTTTAATTGTCTGACTTGCAAGTTTCAGAATCCTGGAAATCAGAATATCGGTTATAATTAGTCAACAGAAAACATGCAGTTTCACCTTTCCTAGAAAGTTGAAGATATAGGAAAAGATCTTCACAGTTACCTAGATTAGCACAATCAACTGTGATGATGCTGAAACATGATAGTGTATGCTACAGTGGAGAGAACATCCTCAACGATTGTGCCATCAAACACTATAGCTATTTTTCTATCCAACTGTCCTGCAAACTTTTAAAATAAAAAGTGAATGACGTGTTGCCATCTACTGGTTTGGAGAGCAATATCGTCAGATGTTGATGCTACGCAATTGGAAGTACAGGTCAAAAGAGAGCCCTACTGCTAGTGGTTTTGGTGAAATTCACTTTAGATTGTTCACCACCATGTGGCTCAGTGTTCCTAAGCCTTTGTATCTAAATGTTTTAGGATTTTATTTTGCAAATCAATTCTTTTTGGAAACAATTGATTAAAATATACAAGGTCAGCTCTGCTTCTAATATAAAGATGGATTAAACCTTACTGCAAAGGCTCATCAGTTTGTACTTTTGGGATCCAAGGCATTCCCAGGTCAGACGAGACCTGGAGGTATAGAGTACCTCCAGGGAGTTCTGGGGCTTCCTGAGGTGTCTTTCCAGTGTGATGTACCTCAAAAACCGCCAAAGGGAAGCTCCAAGGAGACATTGACCACCCCCAGATGATGTAGCTTCTCACCCTTTGTCTTAGGGTTACGGTTCACCCACCCTACGAAGGAAGCGCAAGTCTGCAACTTGTATCCAGGATCTTGCTCTTTTGATTCCAGTTCTTCATGTCTCATGATCTTTGGTGTCCTTCACTTTTGGTGACTTGCTCCATTTTCTCCACATTTTGTTTGTTTTAAGCATTTCTATTACCTGCATTATTTTTGCTTTGGATACCAGACCCAGTGTTTGGGTCTTTAGTGTATGGTATTCTGGGTAAATACAAGCAACAAAATGTGTGAGTCTAGCACTAGTTGGATAAATGACTCATCAAAAAAGAGAAATCTTACATCGCTTGACATTTGACAGTGCAATGTGAAGGTGAGCCGCAGCCGTTGAAAATGGAAAATGGAATCGCAATATCCCTAAACAAATGGGGTCTACCAGATTATCAAATGTGAAAACACCCTTATTGAGCTTGTTGGAACAGTGATGGTTCTAAACACCTGCTGATAGGAAGGACTTCCGAAAACATTCCTTTGTGCACCTTTGATAGAGGAGTCTGTTACTCAACAAGTTTCTGCTGGAAAAGATTTTCCAGCAGAATGGCACTCTTTTTCACAAGACCGTTGTGTCAATGATGTTGCTTAGAAATCAGAACAACAAACTCGCAGATCAGACCTGAAGACAAGAAACCAAAACCACCAAGCTGGGATCAACTCAGCTGGGATCAACTCCTGTAATTTAAAATACCTTTAAATGTTTAAAGGTACTGTCATTTAAAGCACTTTAAATGACAGGAACTTTACTCCATCAATCAGCATCTCCATTGTGCTCACCCAAAAGCATTAAATTCCTAAGCGAGTTCATTTTAGATGCCTACATCCAATCTGTTCTACCTCTATTAATTTTCTCTGCAGCCCTGCTGACTCTACCGTTGTAATAACCCAATCCTCCCAAAGGGAACATTAAAAATGGATTTGGACCTTTTTATTTCTTCCACAGTTTGTTCAGCAGTTAAAGCAGTGAAACAAACTGAGCTTTATGCTGATTGTTAATTTTATTGGACCAGCAAAAAAGATGTCCACCAGTAGAAAAGACATTGACATCTTAATGTAAATTCAATTATAGGTCAGAACAGACAGGCTTGTTATACTTAATAACCCAAAATATGCAGTAAACATTTTGTGCAGGGAAGATTTTAGTATCACATTTGTATTTTTGGTTGTATTATTTGTTAGCCACATATAACAAATAGCAAAAAATTGAGGCTTCATATTATTACTTATAAAGATGCTGGAGTTTTTTTCCTACCAGAAAAAGTAGGGTTTTCCTGTCAGTTCAGAACCACAATCAGACAGTTATCTCCTCATTTAAAACCCTGTTGACTATGTTCTGTTCTGATAGGTAAGATTTTTTTGTCTTGTTTGCTTAATCAAAACAGCACCACTGGGTGCCACATTTACATTCAAGCAGAACTCTTCAGGGAAGACCAATCCAGTTCAGGCATCAAGATTTCTGTGGTTCAGTTTGGATTCGCTGTAGTTCCTTCATTCCCTGAACATCTTCTAGGTTGTATTTTAATGGCCATCAGTTCGACTCTGATGGAAATTTCTGCTTCTGTTGCCCAACCCCCAGTGGGAACTTCAAGGCTTCATGCTTGATGTCTTCTTTATTTACTTCGACTTGGCATCAATGTTTTTTTTTTTAAAGCACCATCATCATCTATATGCTAATGACTGTCTGGTTTACTTATCTTGGAAATACATCGTCCTCTTTAGCCTCTCCTTGATTGTCCGACATCAGGGGATCAATGGCACTAAATGTCCTTTATTAAGATGAAAAGGACTACATTCATACTTTTTAAAGAGATCCCTAACTAGTTGAATTTTTTTTAATATGTTTTGATTTTACTATCGTTCTTAAAGTTGATATTTGTGAAAATTAATATCTTCAAAAGTAAAACATTTCAAAAAGGTATTTTCACCTATGCAATGCATTCTGGGCCAATAACGTGGGTAGATTATAGCTTATTAAAAACACTGGAAGTCAGGCAACTTGCGTAACATTTGCCTTCAGTTTTCATGTGGGGTTATACATGAGATTTCTGTTGGGGAAAAGAAAGCAAATGTGACTTGCTGTTTGCTATGTTAGCTAGAGCTAACAACCATTAGCTTCAACTGACACAATTATCAGGAGCTAGCAACATTTGCAGGAACTATCACAAAATCAAAACAAATTGGAAGGTAATGATTAGATGTCTAAAGTGACAATGAATAAACTAAGTTATTGTAACACATCATTCCAATACATTTAAGAAAATGGATTTTATACATTTTTAATATGTCTAAACAAATCCTGTTGCTAATCATAGGTCAAAAAAATTCATGACAGTTTGGGACTGGAGCTATTGGCAACAGAACTCCTTTCTTGTTGGTATTTTCAAGCAGCACAAACCAACTTTTTTTGACTGAGTCTTTTCTATCCATCTTTATTTCTGGATTGCCTTCTATTTCAATGTGAAATATTCTGATTGTTGTGTAAAAAATTTTTTTGCTTGACATCTCTAACTTCATAATGCCTCAGGTACATTATCTATCCAGAATTCATTGCAATGTAGACAACTTGGGGACATATGTATGACAATACTTTAAATGTAATAAAACTAAAAAAAGTTGGTGTTACTCTAGTTTTGAAATAAATATTTCTTAAATGTGTTACAACAAATCATGGATCCTTTTAGACACAACAGCTCCAGCTGTATACCTTTGTTTGATCTTTCCTCTTAACCCGCTTGAAAAATCCACTTGACACACATTTCAAATCTAGACTTAAAACCTAGCTGTTTAGAGTAGATTTTGAAACCTAATCATGAAACATTAAGCAATAATCTGATGTGCAAATTGTAATGTTGTTGACTTAATGTTCTATGACTTTGTATTCTTATGATGTAAAGCACTTTGAAATACCTTGTTGCTGAGAGGTGCTATACAAATAAAATGTGATTATTTTATCTCTTTTAAATGGAGTGAATCAGGCCTCCCTCCTATGTCTACAACCACTTGGTTCATTGAGTCTTAGTTTGTACAGGTGATTGAGAGCACATACAGTATTTCTATACAACTATAGAAATACATTTACAAGTAGCATTAACAAGTTCAGGACCTTGTTAATGCTACATATGTTAGAGGTGAGAAATAAAACATTACTGCTTTAGATATTTTATAGTTTTGGAGCTTTAAGATGAACCTGCAGCACCTCAAGAAAACCCTGGAATGTGTAACCAGGGTGACTAAAGAGACCTAAAAGGTTTGGAGGTTTTTATTGGTTGGCTTTTGTCAAAATTCTGAAACAACACCTTTGGACTTCACTCAGGGCTTAAAGAGCTCTGGCCGGGGGCCAGATTTCCGGCTTTTGATTAAACGATTTGCCTCAACTAAACACTAGTCTCCCGGACCCTTGTAGACTGGAACTTGTCGGCGGCGACACATCTAAATTTGCGGTACCGTAATTCCGCCACACGTAGCGCTATCAGAAAGGAAAGACGTTGCTCTTTCCAGCAAATTTCGGGTTAATACGACGTCGCAGCTGCAGACAGTATAATTAATCCAGGGGGTACTCGTTTAATAGACAGTAAATTGCAAAAATAACTTGCTGGATATTGAAAGTTCCCATTGTTATAGATACATGAATAAGTATATCATATCACAGGACATTTAAAGAACTACTTACAATTAAAATAAGGAAGATTTATTTAGTCAGATTGTGATGGCCAAATCCATGGCCACACTCTGAAGTCGGTAACTTTCATGCACAATTTATTTTTCATTCAAACACAACACTTTAGTTTCAGTAAAACATTTATTAGTTGATTTGGATACATTTGTTCTTTATGTTAGTGCGCACATTTAGTTAACATATGTATTTATATCATCTTTAAAGTTTATTAATTTGCTTGCATAATATACTTTGTTTTCTGTCCCGGTACTTACCTGCCTTGGAGTGGCCAGACAAAAGATGGGGGCCAGGCCTCAGCAGGCATAAATGCTGATTGGACTACACCACTAGTTCCTGCTGGCAGGGGAAATGTGTAGTTTCTTTG
>CAEGAF010052276.1:0-26054 GCA_903067075.1 Micropoecilia bifurca
ATGATGCTAACATGGGACTGCTGTTTATTCAGTTTGTCTATGTAAATGTGTGTCTGTCCCTATCAAATAAACTTTAAAATAAAAAAAATAAAATGTTTAATCATAATTTTTTGAAATTTAAAAAAAAAAATCATAATTTTTTAAAATTATGATTAAAAAAGAGATTTTAAAATTTTTACTCTTAAAATTTATATACAAAATCCAAGTGAATGTTGTACAGGGAGTGATTTGGATGATAGTTTTCAGGAGTTGTGTTCTAGCAGAGCAGGAAAGCAGCAGCTGTTTAAGAACAGAGGATGATCTAACCCTGATCTTGTAGCGTCCTGCTCTCCCATCATCCTCCTGGTGCTGCAGGATCTGCCCCGGCTCTGGGGGGGAACCCAGAGGGGTCTCGGCCTTCCTCTTCAGGCCCTGAGGGGGCTGGCCCACACCACACACCCCTAATGAGACAGGGTCCGGCTCTTCATCCACCTAAACATACAAACACATTCAGCATCAGCTGCTTTAGCTTTTATATGGTTTGCAGAAAAATGTCTCCAGTTCATTATTCTGAAGAACACAACACAATGTAATGAAACCTATACAGTGACATCATTTATGACATCACTAAAAACGTCTTGGTTCCTGTTTAACTGAACATCAATGTTCTGAATGCACAGAAACAAACTGCAGCTACTCACAGCTGCATAGCTAATCCCCACGCCGTGGATGCCTATGCTGGCTGGCGTGTCCATGACAACGCTGACTCCCAGCTCGGGCTTGATGGTGGGGTTGAGGACGGCCTTCTTCTCCTTCAGGTTGAGCACCAGGCCCAGCTCCGGCAGCGGCAGGCAGGATGGCCGGGTGAGGCCGAACAGCGTGTAGTAGAGGTTGACGGCGTCGCAGCGCAGCCGCCAGTCATGAGCCGTACCTGGAGGCAGAGAGGTCCGGTGAACCGCCAGCACCAACACCACCTCTGGTTTCTTTAACTGTTTAGTAACTACACAGAAAGGTAATGTAGAGGATTTGACCTGCTCTTATTATGACAGGGTTTTTGCAAGTTTCCCCATCTGAAATGTAATATTTTTTAAGACTTTTATTGTAGCTTTGATAAAGCTTTGATAAAGTAGCTTTGAACTGAAGTGAAAGCCTCAGTCTTTCATAGACTAAATGAACAGCAGGGATGTGTTGATGTTGTAGAAAATGCATTTGGGTTTTTAAATAGCTTCATTCATCTCTGCACTTCCTGCGGCGAGTCTCTTTCAGAAATCCTGAACTTTAGGACTTCATTCAGTTACAAGATCTACACTGAAAAGCGTATCAGTTCAGTTAGCTGTGCATCCATCTGCAAAACCTATCAGCGCTTTGGCCCTCACACTAACTGTGCTTCTGTACATGAATATATCCTGACCACACACATTATTAAACAGTCCCAGAGGCAATAGAAAGCAAGATAATGGACCCTCCATGGCAGCAGAACCAACCGGTCCAAGTTAGGAGTCATTCGAGTAGTTGGGTTGGGGCTAAATAAGCCGTACTGAAGCTGACCCAAACGGCCCGGCGCCGAACAATGGGGGTAGGGGCAAACTGTGGCTGCAGAGCATGGGGGCAATAAATCAGCAGCAGCAACTGAAAATGCTCACATGTCTGACCTTCAGCTGGTGAAACATCATCCTGTCAGAGTGTTTAATACAGCAGGGGGGAACAGAACAACCAGCACGCTCTCATTACACGCTATTCAAGCTGACCACAATGGTCACTACGTATTTAAACTGGCAGCAGAGCCGTGCAGCTCCCCACGCCGAGCTGGCCAACAAACAGCCGTCCACTGGAAGTAATCATCATAAATAACTCGGCCCATCCTCCTCCACTTGTAAATCAGACACAGTGACAAGAACCCAGGGGCCGGAGGGAAACTGAAACTGTGAACATATACTGGTATTTGGCTTTTGAGGTGGTGGGTATTTGGGTTGGCACTCTACCACTGGATGACCTGGTTAGCTTAGCTAAAAGGTACACAGGACCCCCTGGAAGGAAAAGAAATAATGAAACCAGAGAACACAATGGAAGGAAGGAGAAGTGATCCGCAGAGCCGACCGAAGGCCTGACTGACAGAACACAGCATATAATAACAGCAGACAGACAGGAAGCTTATTTAATGTGAGCCCTGTTATTTGGATGCTGCTGTTCCCACACAGAACAAGAGTGATGTGAGAAAAATACCAAACACCAAACAGGAGGATGTGCATAAATAATGAAGGTCTGAAAAGAACACAGCTTTCAAAGTGGGTGGCTGTGTTAGTGTTGGTCTGAGAACACATCAGCCTGCTTAGCTCAGTTTTTGTCGTAAAAAAGAGATTAGGCTTCACCGCCTGCACATCATCCATGAAGCCTTAGCCAACGCTGTAGATAACGGTGGGTCAGTCTTTCCACCAGATGTGACCAGGGATTGTTTAAAAATATTTAGACTAACTCACAGTTTATCTCTAACTTTAAAAAGTTCATGCTACCAAAGAAAATCTCACAAGCATCAATTTTTCTTAGTTTAAAAATTCCGATTATTAGAAATTCTACATCCACTTGCTAAAATATTGCATATGTGTTTTAACTCCAGAGTCCTTGAGGTGATGAAACATTTTGTTTTCAAAGACTAAACAGTTTGTCTAAACATTTTCCTGCTAATTATAATGTTAAAGGTTCATCTGGGCCACCTGACAGAAACAGAACTACAGCTTCAGTTATTACAGCTAGAAACTAAATCAGTAGCGATCAGGTCCAAAATCTGAGTGTAGTGATGGACTCTGACCTGAACCCTCAAAGCCTCATAACGACAGTTACAAAGTCGACCTTCTATCACCTGAAGAACATCTACAGGGTTAAAGGACTAATATCTCAGTAAGATCTAGAGAAACTCATCCATGTGTTTAGTGCAACTGCTGCAACTAAAGATAAACAACTAAACAGTTGCAACAGCAACTGGAGGGGGAGTTTTTATTTTCCCAGAATCTGGGAAAATGTTTTTTTTAAAAATGATTTTCATTCCAGGAAAGCCTAGCTCTTTAAGAAAGATGTGCAAACTTGTGAAATCCACTTTACATCCACAAACCCTAATTGAGGTTCTAGTAATTTATAAAGTCACTGTGCATCGTGCAACCTCAAGAACGGAAAGATCCGCACCATTCAGAGACCGTGAGAAGGAGTTTTAATGAGTGAAAGAGCTTGTTAAAATTAGACTAGGTTCTTCTAACTTTAATTTCAGGAACTAGGCTCTGAAATTAAAGACAACAACATAAATTTGCTAACCCTACCCTCTTCTTTGTAAAGAGAATAAGCTATATATTTGTTTGCAGTTCCTCTTCTCTGATGACAGGCTGCTGTGTACACATTCTGACCAAGGCAATATATTCTGAAAAAAAGTGGTTTCTAGGTTCTGTTACATGCACAGTTTAAGCAGTTTTTGAGTAAAGAAACTGAGCATGCAGTAACTGAACCTATAAATGCTATTTACTCTACATGTGGTAGCATCAGCTTGCTGTGGTCAGATGCTACACCAAATGAGTGGAGGGAAAAGTTCGGTCCTAATTTGTTGTATTGGTGGAAAAGCAGCCAAAGAGCATCGCTCCAAACCCAACTGATCATTATCATTACTATTATGTTACAGAGACACTAAACACAGAGAGGTAGCAGTTGCCAGTTTTTAAAGTCAGGTCCTTTAAAACCAGCTAAAATACTGAACATGTATCAGCGCAGTGACATCCTGCTGAACAACTATAGCAGTTAACTATACATGGACTCTATTTGGAGTCCATCTTATTTGGATGCTAACCCCACCCTACAGGCTGATACTATTTGAGTTTGTCATCAGCCTGCATGAAATATTTTTATCAAACAGTGTGTGACATGCCTTCTCTTTAATCTGCCTCAGTACCGTCTTCCACATCCGGAGACGGTACTGTGGCGAGTTTAGGTTCTGCTAGCACGATGTCACACCAATTCACCAACTCAGCTTTGTGCCTGCCTCGCTTGTTACCTCAGGTGTCCTAACTCAGCCCATACACAGGTCATGAGGTCAAGCCAAGGTGACAAGAAAGTGTCTGATCCAGTTTAAAAAGTGTAAAATATTCCTGAGAATATTTTGCATTTCTGCTAGCTGGTGTTAAAGTTGCACCTCACCAGCCGAAGGCAGAACTGGCCTTTGCTACTCACTCAGTCGTTATTATAACTTGAGTCTGTCACCAACAGTGTTGCCACAGTTATTTGAAAAAGTTATTTGATGTGATCACTGATTAATCCTTTAACAAGTAGTTAGTTAGTAAACAGAACCTTCAGGATCCGTTCACTATAAAGAGCCATTCAAATTTTGAAAATGTACATATTTCTAACAAGTCATTTTATTCCTAACATAGTTTTATATAAATTAAACTTAAATTTAATGATGCTGTAATTTTGAAACTAGATGAAACTTAAGTCACTAGCACACAATAATAACCCACAGTGACTAGGATAACTTTAATATTATGACTGGTTTGGAAACGGTAAATCATAAGATTACTTGCAACTGCAAAAAAGTGACCATATTGGCAGTGATGTCAGTAAGGCGTTACTGACATCACTGGTCACCAAAAGAGGTCTGAGTTTAAACTGAGCTCCACTAAGATCTCAGTTATCCCATTTGTCTCTCATCATGGAGGTGTTTGTGTGTCTCACCTGAATTCATAAGTTTCCAGAGCTGATCGACCAGTGGTTCATTACACAGACCAGAGTCTGTTGACTTGGTGAAGGGTGGGTTCTTACAGAGCATGCCCAGAATCTCGTGTCTGGTTGGAGAGGAAAACAAGAGTGTGTGTGTTAGTCTGTCAGCTGATTACTTCTGATATAAATGCCAAGACAGAAAATCATAAAGTTCAGATTTGTTAATGGTAAGCGTATTCAAAGAAAAAAAAGATTTTTATCAGCTAAAGAAAACCTCAGATATCATATCACTATTATATTGGTATCATCACTAATACTTTAGATATTCATTCTACTAGATTATATAATTTCCATATAAAGTATTAATATTATGATTCTTAGAATAAAAATATTTCATATATTCACACACTACAAAAAATAATCGAACCTTTTAACAGAAAGGTTTATAACAAACTTGAGACCGATATGATTTCTTATTCTCATGCTTTAGTTCTCATGCTTCACTACACAGATATTCATTACATTTGCATTACATCATACAACTACTGATCTATAAAGATGCTTTTGTTCTAAGTTGTGAGAGTCACATTGTGCGCTGTGTGCTGACCTGATGTAGTGGACAGGGTCACTCTGGACCATGTCGAGTAGCCACTGCAGGTCTGCTGAGCTCCGTTCAACTTCGGGAAGAAAGCAAACAGAAATCATGTAAACACAGCAGGGAGAGAACTGAGCAGCAGGGATGGAGGGACATGTTAGCTCAGACTGGCCTTGTTCCAAAAGCACCTACTTGCGCTCACTCAAAAGATCAGCGGTCTAATTTATAAAGGTGGCATACGCACAAAACCAGGCCTGAAGTTGCCGTGAATGTTATAGATCACAACATTCAACAAGAAGGTTGTGATCTACAAAAACTAACTTGATGAGAGATGGTGAGGAATTGAAGCCATGCTACATCATGGTTCCTCTTTAATCTTTAATCATAAGGACCTTTCTAATAAAAAAATTTCTAGAAGCCAAATTAAATCTTAAATCAAAGTCAGTTTTCCAAGCAGCATGATCACCAGAGTAAAGTGGATCACAGGTTATATGGTGACGCTAAATGTGACGAGGTGTGATATTGTAACGCCGAGTTGCTGTGACACGCTTGGCGTACAGCGGCGTCGGCGCGGGCCGCTGTATACCCGCTTCAACGTGCGCTGCTGCATACCTGGTCCAATGTGTCAACAATAAACATAACTTCAGCAGCTGGTAGCTGCTACAGGCTGAGTTGAAATAGATAAAGTGTCAAAATGATCCTGTCGCCATCAGTGGTGCTGAACTGCTTTGAATTTGTGTTGTTTCATCATTAGTGACCATGTAGCCTGATGTTTCTGTTGTTCTCTTGGTTTGTTATAATTTATGTCTGATTTTTGACACAGTCGCTCTCTGTGGTGGTGAGGTTTGTAAAGCCCTGCTGTTGCAGGCATGTCTATGTTGTAAAGTTAAATTATCACAAGCTTTATTATTTGGGTATAATAGCCCCGCCCCGTCCCAAAGCTGACTGACTAAAGGGCTTTTCAAACATTCCTCTGACAAACAGCCTGACTGATATTAGAGAAGCTTTATTAGACATGTGCATCCCTTTATGGTTACAGTGGAGCCATCTTCATTAGAATCTCTGAGGAATGGTTTGTTGCACATTACTGAAGAATTACGGCCAATGAGGCTCCAACACGGCAGTAATGAGTTTACCTGATAAAGCTGCTGATGAGACGCAAAAGAGACACCTCAGCTTTTCAAGATCTGCATTAACAATTTTCAGAAAAATGCCAGGAACCAGCGAGGCGTCGGTGACATCCTACCTCTTGTGTAGTCGACCAAAGCTTCCAGAGCGGAAACACGAACGTCTACAAAGTGTCCGTACTCAGCGTAGGCCTTGAAGAGAGACGGGTCACTGGGAATGTGGCCGTTCTTCTGAAGCTGGCGGATAGCTTTCAGACAGCTGCAGAGACATTACAGAGTTTAAGCTTTACAGAGTGTCACAGAGTTTACGCTTTAATGTTTTATTCAAAACAAATGAGAAGGGCTGGGCGATACATCGGCTTCATCCAATGAGCTAATTCTTGGGTTTTGAAGATTATATTATCATTATTAGTTAATCAGTTAATTAGTTAATAGTTAATCATTATTAACTATTATATTATCATTATTCATGCAAAGTACTGAGTTCACCTCAAAGAATGAATTTCACAGACTGACATAGTCAGATCAGATCTTATTCTCATTAAAACGACTTTTTGTCCCTCATTATTCGAAAACACATTTTTTCTAGAAAAATTTTATTTTATTATTCTTGATTATTCTTGTAGCCTGGTCCTAACACTCCATCACTAAACTCCCAGAAGGAAATAAAAGCCACTTTTTTACAAATCTTTTCTGTCATTTCTTTTCAAGAAAAGAAAATGAACAAACAGAAATAAATAAATAAAACCGGAAATTGGATTTTGTATGAAAAAACTAAATTTTATCTTTAAGCTGTCTCACCAGGACTACAGCTAAAGCTGTAAAGCTAAGCTTAGTCAAATCCAGTCATTGGAAACTACAAAATAGTTTCCAATTCCACTCTTTCAGTAGATTATAGGAAACCATGGAGACCAATAACCGCCTCCTCTCTGTACCTAACAGTGATGGTGTTCCTAAAACTCGGCAGCAGCTTCTCCATGTTCAGGAAGCGTGTGATCTCCTCTAGAATGAGCCGGACGTCGGGATTTAAGTTGTCCACCGTTCGCACCTCGTTGTTGATGCTGATGGCTGGAGTGAGGGAGTTGGTCAGGGCCTCGATCAGATCGGCTCGGTAGTAGTTGTCTGAAAACTGGAGGCAGGTTGGGAAGAAGAGAAAAAGATTCTCATGCTGTTCTAGAACTGCTTTGCTTTTCCTGGCTCTGCTGACTATGATTTACGGTGGTGATGTATGGAAAATGAATGCTCACACTGACTCAAGCATTACTTTGAATAATCAAGTCAGTGTAGGATGTATTTGACATAGAGATCCTGCTGCAAAACCTCAGTTCGAGAACTATACACCTGAAACCTCTGCTATATGAACATCATCTTATCTGTTAACTTAAAAACTGGATAATAACCAGGAAATTGCAAAATCATGCAACTGCTGGCACTTCATATTTTACAATCACAAATGTCTGTGTTTTATGGCTAAATATAAAAGGAAGGAAAATGTTTACATATGTTTTCCAGAACTTAACTTCTGGCTGGTGTGGTGTGCATTTGGATTTGGCCAGTCACTTAAAGAGGAAGTGTTTACTTTGTTTTTCCGGTTGTCGTTGTACTTGATGAGGTCGAGTATGAAGTTGAGAACATCTTTGGGACAAAGGTTCTGCACATCTCTGAGTAGCGCCATGGCAACCGGCATCGTCTGACATGAATGACGCGACATACATAGCATGTTAGAAATGTTTGAAGTAAATAGAGAAACAGAAATCAATCAGATACTGATAATCAGGCTCAGTGGAATAATGGAAAGCTGAACATGAAGAAACCAAACAATGGTTTACCATTAACCATTATTTGAACAATTCTTCTGACGATTAATCAGTTTTAAAAAAAAACTGCCACACTCTTCAGATTTTTCATTTAACCAATTAAACTTATTTTACACAACATTAGAAAGATATAAGACAATGCAAATAAACTAATAATTTAGTTATTTTTAAAATAAGAAAATAATCAATTTATTGAATAAGATGGAACAATAGCAATCCTTTAGTGAGCTACAAATACTTCTAACATCAACATGTGGAAAGATCAGGCCTTTATGCTAGATATCAAAATAAAGAGACTTCTTTACTAACAAAATATGAACAAGATGAAGCTCATAAAACATATTTACACACAAAGGGATTTTTTTCTATATGTTTTATACAGTTTTGGCTGAATTACTGCTCTGAATCTGTTGTTGTTTCAGCAAATTGCTTTTGTCTAATCTGTATACACCAGTTAGCCATTAATTGATTACTAAATTAGTTGATTATTTCAACAATCAAACTAAACAGGTAGTTTAGTTTGTACCTTCTGTAGGAAATAACTCTGGAAGTTGATGAAGTTGTTGGTCCTGACGATGTTGGGGCAGCTCTTGCAGCAGAACATTCTGGTGAAGAGTGACTTCATGGCGGGTGGACCCTGCCAGGTGCTCATCATGGAGTTGGCAATCTGCTCGATTAGAGTGAAACCAGTCAGCTCGGTCAGTAGGAGGTCAGCTGCTGCATTAAACCTAAACAGGAACTGGAAACAAGGTTCTTGCAGACACAAACTTGAGACAGGATGGATGAAAGCTGAAATCAGAAAACACTTTGCTTTGTGTGCCACAGAAACCAAAGGTGAAAAACATTGGGACTCTTGCAACAATGGGCTTTTTGTGTGTTCTGGTTCCTGTGGTGAGAACTGGCCCACAAATTAAACAGCTCGTGAGGTTTGAAGTCCACCGGTTGCTTAAACCGGATATTAGGGAATTTACGTAAATGTGCTAATATGGGCCGGGGTCACTGACACGGGATGTTGTTTTTAGTTGGAAAAATAAAGCGCGGCGGCCTCTGCAGCGGTTTGATTTCAGATATATTCACCAACATGGCCATTCAGGCCTGGCCTTTTTCTTCTCCACATGTCAGAGTTTGGCTAATTGATTATTCATCTCCACATTTTCTGATCGTTACTCACAACTCAACATGATCCAGGCCCATCAGAGAGCAGCCAAGTTCCTGACAGTGCATCAGACTTCACTTTGTGGTGAGCCTGGGTCAATGTTACAGTGCAAACGTGTTTATGTACATGACAGTGTGTTGAGCTCGCTGGTCGACCCCATGTGTGTGTGTCGTAAGTCTGTCAGGGTTTAGTGAGACGTCTATTTGAACCTCCGCTCAGTTAGTTTATTGTGCTGTGAAAATATTGGTTCAGATGGAACCTGTAGGATGGAAATCCAAGCCCAAATCCAGAGAAAGGAGAATTTCCTGCGGCCACATGATGGGATTATTCAGAGCAGCAAGAGTTAAACTGATGGGTGGCCCTTCTGGGTTTTCTACTGTAACCTATTTCACAATATTACTGGAACCAAACATTCACGTTAAGAAATGGCCTTCACCGAGACATTTAAAAGTGAGTATGTGTAAAAAGTGTGTGTGAGCCCAGTCAGTCTCTGAAGCTACAAACTGAACCTCTTTATTCTCGTTTTTCAGCATTCTCCCATTTCTGCATCCACCATGAGTCAGCCAGGCTCACCACACAGTGAAGTATGGCACATGTTAATTCTCTGATTAACTTGGCAGAACCTCTGATTGGCTTAGAGGTTCAGTTTAGAAGAAAAATGTGGAGAGGAATAAACGATTAGCCAAAAGGCCACATATTAAAAAACGAAAACGACAGGATGTATCTTGGAAATGGCAAAGAAATTCATCTGTGTTTAGGAATGCATTTGAACACACAGAAAAACACTACAGTGTCAGTCTTCATTAGTATTAGCTAGGCCTGCACCGATTCAAATTTTTCCTTGTTCTAACATCATTTTGTTTGAGAAGTTGCTAAACAGAGCAACAAAGTCGTCAACTACGTGCAGACATGACCTGGGGGGGGGCAGCGCTGCCAGTCAGCCTCTCTCATGGCAGAGAAAACGGGACAGTGGCCGATGTTCAGAGCTTTCTGACAGTAGATCAGATCAGCGTCATGTAGGGCTGGGTGACAAATCCATTTGAACAATTTACAAACTTGTCTGTTTTTGAAAATTTAATTCAAGGGAAATCTGAATCTTTTCCACCACTACACTCCTGGGTCTTCATACTTGATGTCACTCTGTCATTCTGATGATGTTAGTCCAACCAAGGTCCGCCATCTTGTTTTAACGTGTTTTCCATAGGTCACAGAAGGGATGATTGAAATAAAAGCCACTATTTGAAAATATTTTCTGTCATTTGCCATTTCTTTTTAAGAAAAAAAAGTGAATAAAAGCAGATTGAAAATGAATTTGGTACAATTCTAAAGCCATAGCGCCCAGCTCTAGTTTTACATGTAAGGAAATTGGGACAGATTTATCAGTGCACCCTAAGCATCAACCCTGCTACACAAAACAACGCTTTCAAATGGACCAACTTTCTGCAGTCTCATTTGGACAAAACCCTGAGTTCATAGAATCAACATAAAAAAATAACTTGATTGCTTTAAAAATGTATTAAACGAAGGAAGCTTTTCTTAAAAGAAAAAAAAGAGGAACATTGATTGATTGATTGGAATGATTTGTTTCAGATATTTAATTTTAATTTTATGTTCTTTTATTTCTCACTTTCTTGTGTTGCAGTTTAGAATTTTAGAACATGGTGCGTCATCCTGTCAAGGTTACTTGCCTGTCTCACCCAGGCTGGTGAAGAAGTGCGCTAGTCTCAGTGAACTGCTGTGATAATAGAACTGATGTGACCAGGGTAAACTGCTGCATTAAGAAACCTGCTGTTTATCTGGGAGCCATTCTCTAGTGTGAGCAATTCCACATGAAAACAGCACAACAACAATCTTCCAGTTGTCCTGATCATGATGTAAGTGAAGAGAGACCAACCTTGGCTAAGCAGAAGCAGGCCTGCATGCGGACTTTGTAGAAACATTGCTCTTGCTCCAGGATGTCAGTCAGAGCCAATCTGGAGGCAGGAGTTGGGAATTTTTCCAATGCTGTGATGGCTTCCTCCTGCAAAACAAAGATGATGAGGTAACCATCTAAATGAAAGCTTTTCATTTAAGGAACAAGGACGAGAGCTTATCGGCAGACTGTTTGTTTGTTTGACAGCATTCTGCAGGGAATAGAATCATTTAAATCATTCAGTATCATCCTGTAATTGATACTGAATTACAGGATTCAGTATCCTGTAATATTGTTTATTAACAGGCCTGTTGTAATAAACAATAGATCTATTAATCACATGAGAAATTCAAACAAACTCAATTTAAAATTTGATGATTTATTGCTTTTCTCTTGTGTCTCTTTCTACCAAATACTGGATGTTTGGTGCTTTGGTCTCAACTAGACTTTTTTGAAGGACAATTTAGTTTTCAGAAGTTTCATAATTCTTTTTATTTTTGCTATTTTTGTTGGCTTGCATTTTTATTATTTCTATGTTTATTGATCTTTAAAAATGTGTTCTTGCATTAATATGCCTTTATCTACTACTTGGAAAAGGTTTCAAAACAATTATTATTGTTATTATTATCGCAATAACTTCTGGAACAATTTATTATCCAGTAAAATTTGTAATCATGACATTGCCTACTTTCTAGTGAGGAATACTTTATCACATGTATCACATCAGATACATAATTTTAACATTATTATTCCACCCTCTGAAGAAGGTTTGTCTTTTTTAAAGAGTGAAACCCAGAGTGACATCCAGAAATCTATCTGAGGCCTTCAGAAAGAAGCCTTGAGTCGTGTCCAAAATTTAAGGAAGCCTTTACGTTTCTCCAACTTTGCAAGTATGAAATTTTATTCTAAATACCTCCAGTCAACAAAATCAGAGTTCATCGTTTTGAAGAACTTATTTGTCCAAGCAGACGTAAAGAGACAGACGCCTGTTGCTAGGAGACGAGCCTGATCAATTCCCAGCCTACCTGTGCTACCACATCCCTCTCATAGCGAAGTTGATACTGCCACATGAAGTCGGCCTGCTCAAACTCCACTTTCCTCAGGATGGACATGTCTGGATCTATTCGGATCCACAGCAGCGGAGAGTCGGCGCTGCGGAGGTGAAAATACACAACCAGGCCAATGCTTTTTACAGGAAATTCTCTTAAAAGAGCAGAAGCTCTTACTCCATTGCCGACAGATCCATGTCAACTTCCTCTCCATTCATCAGAGGAATCTTCTTCTTCTTGTTTCTGAAAATGTCACCAAAAAAATCTTTATACCAGCAAAAATCAACACATTTCCCAAAAAGAATAGAAACCTACATTTTTGCCACAAAACAAGAAACAAAAAACATTTACATTTGTCCACATTTGGCAGGATTATAAGTAACGTATTTGCCTTTAAGCTAATGCTGCTCCTTACTGATTTAAATGCTGAAACAGTAAAAAAAGGAAGACAGTAGCTAAATTTCCATTACTAATGTCTGAAAATCTTTGTTGATATTCTGCTCATAAATCAGTGTTTATGTTAAGTAAGAAATTCAGTTAAAATTATAAGTGAATACGTTTGTTCAGAAGATGTTTCCATTTCATTAAGCAAATTTGTTTTCATAATTTTGATTTCATTTTGTCATTTTGCAATTCTGGCTCCGATTTTTGTAAATTTGATTGGTATGTTTTAGTGTAGCTCACCGTCTGCTCTTTGAATGGCAGGGGATGTCATGTTTCAGACTGTTCTCCTCTATCTGCAGCGTGTGGTTGAACGAGCCGTCCAGCTCCTGGACCGTCACCTTGATGGGTCCCTGCAGACAAACACACAACGCTTGACATCTGGGCCTGATTCAGGCTTCAATCTCTTGAGAGAAACTAAGTCAATTTCACTGATGTAAACACATAAAACCCACTGTGGCATAATGGTGTGTGTTCCGCAGGCTGAGCGGTTGTGTTGCTTACCACATATTTCTGAGTTCCAGAGGACGTGTAGTCCTGGCGGATCTCCAGCTCCAGCACATTCCTCTTCCTGTTGAAAGCAAAGCTGCCAAAGAATTTCACAACCCCGCTCTGATCTCTGCACATGAAGAGTTAAGGCTCGACATGTGCACAGCCACTAACTCCAAAAATCTGGGAAACTTTTTCCAACATGGAAAAAAAAATCACTTGGTTGTAATTTGAGAGGTGATGCAACAAGAGCACGTTTGCTTTGCATTTAACAAAGAAGCTTTGTTTTTCAACAGCAACATATCTTGATATTTTTCTTTGTTGTGACAAACAGATTAGGTTGAATCCCAGCAGGAGGAAGGATACACCCACTGCTTGATCAGAGGTCCTATGTCTTTGCCAGAGACGTTGGAGATGGATTTGAGGAAAGCGTGCGTCGACAGAAGCATCTGGCTCCACATGTGGCTCTGGTACTTCTGAGACGAAGCTGTGCTGGCCAGGCTCAGGAGTTTGTTAAACACCTACAGGAGAACAACTCCGGCTTAAAAGGGAAAAATACAAGCCTGGAGTGTGATGTGTTGGCAGTGTCATACCTGTAACATGAACTCCATGCTGATTCTGTTTTCAATCAGCCTCATAACCAGGTGAGCCTTACACTGGAACATCTTGAAGTACTCCCAGGACAGGGTGTGGGGGTGCTTGATGGAGAAGTGAAGGTGGGGAGTGGGGCTGAAAACGGAAAAGCTGGGTCAACGAGGATGCTACAGGTGGCTTCCTCCAGGTACCTGGTTCATTTTCTGAACATCACAGTGGTTTACAGAGTAAAGCCTTTATTCACACGGATTGGTTTTACCCAGGATTCACTAAGGATGTGTGATGTAGCTCAAGATTCATATCCCAATATCAATTGTGATGGGTAGCGACATATAACTTGATATGTTATTAGTATTAAACTTACAAAAAACATACTAATTGAGTATGTGCTGTCATTCAATTAAAGAACTGAATGATAATCAGCATTGTGATTGATCAACATGCTTAACTTTGTAAACTTGGAATGTAATATGTTGTCCTAGAAATGTTCAAGAAAATCTTTCATTGTCTCAAACATCTAAGTTTCCAGGTTTTAATATTCAGGACAGTTTAAAATAAGTAATTTTCTTTTACACATAAATTAGAAATTATAACAATAATTTAGTAAAAGTAACTTCCTAAATTAAGGAAACATTTATCGCTGCATTTTTTAACCCATTTGTGGTCTTAAGAGATGGAATCAGTTGAGTCTGCAAGCTCTTTTTATGCTGTGGACAGTCTGGGGAGGGGGGAGGTCACACTGACCCTGCATGCGCTTTGATGTGGCCTTTCTTTGTGCAGTTTTCATGAGAAAATCTCACATATTTTTCTAAATACTAAATATTCCACTCAGTTGGAGCTGGAGTGTAAATATTTAGACCATAACCGTCAGATTACAGATAACATGTCAGATTAGTTCTGCGTTTGTTTGATTTCACAGTTTTAATCACATTGTGGACTCTACTGTTGCGGTGGGCAGAGATCTGGATCCTCAGACCACAGCTGGACTCTGGCTGCCCTGAATCACGAAGCAAGATCTCCATAAACAATCAAACTTTCAGATCCCCACATTTAAAACCCAAAACATGCTAAGTGGAAATGTTCAGCAACAGTCGAAACAAACGAGCTTTAAACAAATAAAGTCCCTACTTGTCCTTTTCTTTGCCTCCACTGAAGGTGGGGTGCAACAGAACACCCCCCATCTTCAATTCATACTCCACAATCTGGTCCAGCTCCTGACAAACACAGAAAAGCACATTTTGAAAAATATATTTATCACAATTATATTTTTATCAAAGATCTACGTTATTTGAATGCCTTCAAGTTTGATAGAAAGAGCTGAATTTAACAAGGGCTTAATGTTTGTTTAGAATATGTCAAGGGATTGTTTGCTATGATTTCCACATGCAATCTACAGCAAAAGCTAAAGTGGTTCTGAAAGTTCAAAAGTCCAACATTATTTATACCAGTGTTTATTTTTTTACACTCTGAAATGCAATAAAACCTCAAGTCCAAATCGAATCTCAACTGTTTTGAGTTATTCTCAGACTCTGCGGGCCTCTGTTAACTTTTTAAGAAAAAAAAAAAGGACTGAATATGTTTCTACTCTTTGCGCTGATTAAGGCAATAAGACTTTGGTTGAACTTGATGCAGCCTTTTCTACCCAAACGACAGATGGAAAAATGTCCAGTGGAACGAGGAGACAAAAGCACATACGTTTACCAAGCGAAACGGTCTGAAATTATTCCCTTAAAGTCATATAGAAAACCAGTGGGTTACTGGAGCTCCCACTAGTTATAAGCGTTTACATCAGAGGGAGATTTGGTCTTTTTTCCCTATGATTCAGTAGGAACAGTTGAAAGCAAAGCAGCTACCTCTTTAATCCAGTGACGGTATTCATTGACTCCAAAGGTCTTCTTCAAGTAGAGGCCATAAATGTAGCCAGAGATGCCCTTCAACACCCACTCATCGGCCCTGCAGGATAACAATGACAAAAGCATTGGAATACAATCAAAGTAATCACTGTGCTTCAGTTTCTCCATATTTTCTTTATGAATTATGGTTCGTTATATTAAAAAAGCCTTTGATATGAAGTTCAAACTTTTTGTCACGCATAATGAGAAATGAAGAGAGAAATAGTTCTTGGAGTTGTGAATTGAGTTCAGAATGACTAACTATGAAAGTCAATGTGAATAATGAACATGAAGAACTAGGGCTGAAACGATTAATCGGCTTAACTGAGATTAATCCATTATAGAAATAATCATCAACTAATACAGTAATCAATTAATCATTAACTGGAGTGTACAGACTCCACAAAATGGCATTTCCTGAAAAGAAAACCCTACCTATTCAGAACAATAACAAAGTCAAAACTGTACAAAATACATATAGGTTTTGCACTAATATATGTTTTGTAATAAAAACACAGTAAATAAGTGTTAGCCAAAACTCCTCAAGTGGCCTAGTTTTAGTTTCACCAGGTTATTTTTGCAAGGTTCCCGTTTTAGGCAATAAGATGTTAATCTTCTTATTTAAATAAACCAATTGAATTATCTATTTTCATATTTGAATGTAGTTCCAATATTGTACAAAAAATGTTTAAGTAGCTAAATGACAAATATGTAGATTGTGTCATTTTTTAAAAAGATGATTAATCGTCAGAATAATTAATAACTGTAATACTTTTTAGTTACTTGTAGCCCTAATTTGAATCTGGATTAATTGAATATTCAACTTATTCCTCCTAAGGACTAACAGGCACAACATTGATCCTAAATCATCATATGACCAAACAGTCAGTGGATCCACTAAGGTGCCTGGAACACATTTGCTCCAGTTGGAAGTGAATCAGCTTCCTTTATGACTTAATAGACACTAAGTGACCTCACATTGATAATCCATCACTGTTTACGAGGTCATGTGCTTTAATGCGATGATGTGAAGTTTCCAAAACACTTCGTTTGTCATTTCCATCTCCTTTCAGCCCACACAGCTTAGATTCCCCATCCCAGGCAACTCCTCAGAATCAATGAAGGCCACACTTGAGCTGCCTCATCATTTCTGTAAGATGGTTTTGCCCTTTGGGTATTTTTGTGGCAGTCCTTAATACAACACACACACTGCTCACATAATTTTATCATCATGGATTTATTAGCCTGTTAAAAGGAGGCACAATAGGTTGATTCAACCTTGGTGGTTTCACCGCTTCATGCTGTGCTAAACCTTGGCTGCCTTTTATTAGCGGAGCTGATTTTATCTGTGCATTTACTATGAGTAAATTCAAAAAAGAGATTTATACTCCTTGGTTGAGGGTATAACTACTGGGTCATGTTTTCATTATTTTCAGCTTCATAGAATCACATTTTCAGCCTTAGATTTGGAAAAAATAGTGGAGAAATAAATACTTGTTCTAAAGTTTCTCATTAGGAGGTCATTATTACTGGAAAACTAACTCTGCTGCAGACACACAAAGCACAAACAAAACAGTTCTCTAAGAGGATAATAGTCAACACTTCCACAGTTGTGCTCAAAACAACAACGCTATTGTCAAGTCTAATTCTAGCCAGTTAATTTCTGGTTCAGTTCTAGCCGAGATGGATGTCTCTGTATTGGCTGTGTGTTCCCCACAATGTGGGGAGAATATGGGTGGGAGCGTGGGCGGGCTGTAAGCATGCAGGAGCTGTGGTCGATGCCATGATGATGTCATTTTGGCCGTTCCCATTGGCGGCCAGTTTCTGCTAAATCTCTCAGTTTATCTGTTCTTTGCTGGTCGCCTCGTCCAGTTGATGCAACGCTGTATGACCTTTTCTGCAAGTGTTGCTTTACTCATCAAGTGGCGTGATTCCACAGGCCAATCAACAAATGCAGTTTGCTGTAGGGGCCAACCTATAGCAGTTTTCTGGCTGATTGCCGATTACCAATGTGTAAAAAGCCTGTCCTGCTGATTCAAATTTTGGCAGATTTTTTTTTTACTGAAATGTCACTAAATATAGCAGAGTTTGGCAAAGATTGGGTGACTATTGTCAACTGTAAAGGTGCTGACATGACCTGGTGGACTGGGCTAACAGTCAAACCTCTCTCAGGAGAAGTAGAACTGGACAGTGGTTGATTTTTCAACCTTTGTTGAGGCAGATAAGATCAATGGCTAAGATCGGCTTTACATTTACCAATTATCAATCTCCCAACATTAAGAAAATTGGCTGGCCGATAAATCGGTGCACCACTAGTCTGCTGCCAATCAAAATACTTGCACATAATACCCAGCTTGGCAAAGCTTGTTCCTAAGGTAATTCCTAAAACGCAGAGGAACTACACAGGATCTGCAAATGGAGACGAATCTGGCCAGGACTGACAGGGGAAGAACCGGTTAAAGCCACACCTGTGCAGAAGGGGCTACAGTGTACTGAACCACATCAAACCATGCCGCACCACTTGGTGGAAACAAGGCAAAAGATCTGTGGTTTACTGCAAACGTCCTCTGAGATACAAGTAATAATTCAGTTTCAGACTATAAGCATTATAAATGTGTCATTAAAGGTGTCTTTATATAGACATTTGTAATCCAGGTCAAAGTTTATTTTTTCCCTCTTCCTTTCAGGTGAAAGGAATCAACACAGTTCTTTTAAAATCAACTCTACCTACACATTTTTGAACAGCTGGAAGTTGCAGTCTGTGGCTTTTAAACCATAACTAGGAAACAACCTGTGAATAATTGCCTTATTAGTCCCATTTCACTGTTTAAAACTGCAGTCACAGAAGTGGGAAGAAATCGGTGGTGCTAGACTTCAGGAAGATCCACAGTTCTCAGAAACATTAGGTCAGTTATCAACAAAAACACATCTATAGACATATTTCAGTTTATACAGTTAGTGTTGAATTTCTTTTTATGCTGATGCTGCAATATATTGAACAGTGGAATATTATTTTTTTCTCACCTTTAGATAGTGAGAAAAAAGAATTTATAGTGTTCCCAATAAATTTGTGAATGAACATAAACTTTCACTTTTTTCTCCTGTTTTCAAAGACCCTGCTATTATTCTGATGATCATCCACACCATTTCATGATTAGAGCCTGCCAGGACTCTTTACATACATCAGTATGTGCTTCAGAATCTCGTGAATATGCTGACATATTGTTCAAGGAACTGCTGAATCATTCACAATGATGGTTCATTTTTCTCTCAGAAACCCCAAAGAAACAAAAGTCAACAGCTTCAATTTTTTTTAGCAGACTGTTTACAAACCTCTATGAAGCTTTAGTGAAAATTGTACATCTTTAAGAGGAATATAACGGTACAACAGAGCCAAAAACAGCATGAGAGCAGCACATGTGTGTGTCAGTGAGGTTCAAGCAGTTTGTGTTCCTGGACACACAGAAGCCTGTGGAGACCTTCAAGCTAACAAAGATCCCCTCCATTTGTCAGTTAACGCAGATGGGTGTGGTAAAGAGCCTTTTTGCTTTTCTTTGCGTCTGACAGGATAATGAGTCTGGCCTGTTTTCAGTTATGGGCCCCAGTGAGCCCCTTTTCTGAGAAATTGCTAACAGCAGTGCCACGCTCTGTTAAAAGTCATGACACCAGCCTGCTGAACATTAAACACCACATAGAAGGAAGGCCCCACCACATGTGATGTTTGTTTCAAGGTCAGACAAAATAAGGGATGAAGAGGAGAGGAGAAAATGAATGAGGAGGCAAAGAAAGCACAGCACAATATATGGAGTGATATTCTGTTTGTTTGGGTATTCTCACGCCTGATAGTCCAGTAGACTCTGTTCAGTTGGGGAGCAGAGTGGCAGTATTTGTTCCAATTGCAGTTGCTGCTGTTCTCTTTCACACTGTATTGTGTCAAACCAACCAAACCTTCCAGCAACCTGTTCCCCTCCCCACCTGTGGGGGTGCTGCACTGAGAACAATTGAAGGAAACAGCACAACTTTCTTCTTCAAGAAATGTAAACAAAACTTTAGTGGCATCAGATTTTTTTTTTTAGGATTTTTCTCTTGTTTTTGGCAAAAAGCCATGAGCCATTTGTCTCGCTACTGCTGGACTCGCTACTGCTGATTTGTGTTGGTTCTATTTACACTGAATGCTCTGAGCTGTAGTCTGATTTATGCTTTTGGAATGGTCTGAAGTGTCAGCCTCTGTTATTAGGCATCCTTTCCTCATAACATTTTGTGTGCTCAGTGTCTGTGAATAAAACAGCTTCTTACAGCAACCAAGCTGGTACATAGTTGGGACAGATTCTGATTTCTCATACTGACAAAAAAAACATAAAAAGTTGAGTATTGTTGCAAATCTCTTATCACCAGCCATTAAATGCATTGAGTTCTAAATGGTAGCAGAGTTGAAAAAGAAGGTCAACTTCTTCTCACGATTGTTTACATGTTACTGAAAGACTCCTCCAAGAAATGCTGACAGTTCTTTTCCATTATGCAGACATGTGGTGTAGAAGGTTTATCTCAGAGTCCAACTACATCATGCTTTAAACCTCCAGAGACTCAGGAGCAACTACCCTAAAGATGACCACACTGGAGAGGCGGTCTGGTGCTGAGTCATGGTGGTGGACTTGGTGGGAAAAGAGGTGAAATACTTGTACTATACTATGTAATATACTAAACACTTGTTTAGTCTGAGGTTCTGTCCTCTCATCACAAAACAAGTTACGCCTTACCAGGACATTCTGGAGATGAAACAGCCGAAGAACTGTTGGGCCAAAGCCTGGGCCAGACAGCGTCGGGTCTGTGGGGTCTGGTCTATGATCATAGGGCTGTGGAGCAGGTTGGTGCTGAAACACAAAGCAAACTGCCTGAATAACAACCTTCAAGACATGGAACAATCTGCAGACGAGACCTCCGTCTCCATGCAAACCTGAAAATGCTCATCGATGCGTAGGACGACACTTGAACGTAGGCCTCGTCCACAAACACGGTCTTAAAACAGGAGTAAGGGTAGCGGCACGTCAGGATCTCCTCGTAGAACTCAAAAATCTCGTGCAGGTAGGACATGGAGTGTTTGAGCAGAGGGAGCAGCTGTGGCAGGCAGAAATGGGTCACCTGCAGAGGACAGGAGCACGACAGAGGCCTTGGTACTGGAAGCCAGACAGTTGTGTCTCAGATGCAACTTCAAACTGACAACTGGTGTTTAGAGACATCTAGTGGTCATTAGGAGAAGTTACAGGAAGGCTCGTTCAAATCTAGATTAATCTAGGTTAATTTCACATATTTACAGGAAAAAACTTGAATATTCCCTAATCCTAATCCATTTGCAAGAAAAAAAGATACAATTTCAAAGATTATAAATTCAGATATTGGTAATAAAATGTGCCAGAGGTCCTCTAAGGTTCAAGTGGTAAATTTAAGAGATCTGACTTTACAATGTTAGACAATACTTTAGTTTTAACATTGGAAATTTATGCCGGCAATATTGAAAATTTAAATTTTTACTTTGTGCAAATTTACAACTTTTCCTCACAGAATATCAGCGTTTTTCCTTATAGATATGTGAAATTGACCTAAAAATGTCAATTTATTTGACAGAAAATTACTCATTTGAAGATTTGTGTCTTTTATATACAATGGTCCTAATATCTCACTAGAGATGTCTATGAATATACAGGCAAAAATCAAATGCTGCTTAGTATCAGTACCACTTTTTTATCTTTACATGGTTATGAGTTTTACTAGAGAATATGGATCTGAAATGAACTTGAATGACTGCAAAAAAATTTTTACTTTGCTTTTTTCAGATAAAACAAGGTACGGGAAGATTGAAATGTAGATAAAAAAATAAAAATTAAATAGTCATCAATACTTTTAGCCAATATATATTTTTTAAAAAGCCCCTGGGTTCAGCCAGCTTCAGTCATTGACCGACTCCATCCTCTGTGGTGAATCCAACAGCTGATTTAGAGGTGGCTTAACTAGATAAAACTTGATAAAGTTTTTAAATTCTGAGAAGGTTCTTCAGGTTAGGAGACAATAACCAGGGGGTTGCAAAGTCCCTGAAGTTCCTGGGTTTAACAAGGTTTTTCAGAGCTGTGCAGCCAAATGATGAGCAACAGAAAAAGAAAAAAAATGCTTTTTTTTCCTATCCTATTAATTTGAGAGCTGAATGTCTGGACATCTTTCAGTGACATCCAGACAGATCACAAAGTACGCACCTCGTGCATGTAGGGGTCCACAAGGATTTCAAAGGGCCCCACAGCCAGGGAAATGTTCGGAGCCGCAGTGGGGATGGGGAGGACATAGTGGAATGTCTTCTTCCTCATGTCATGGGTGTAGATGGTCTCCACCAGGTCCCCACAGGACACTGCCACCATGGACGCATCTACAGTGAACTCCAGCTTCCATGTACACAGCTCTGAGTAGGAGTCCACACAGGGGAACCAGAACCTGAGGAGAGAAGGGATTCAGAGTGGGCCGCCAAGGATGGAAGAATTCCCAGGTTTTGTTTCATAATGTATTAATCTATTAAAGGGGAAGTATTATGTATTTTCCAGTCACATAGTGCCATTTTACTGCACAATGAAGTAACCATGGTACCTTCAGTTGTTATAAAAATGCTATATGTCATATATAACTTCAAAGAAATTTGACTTTGAGGTTTAATGTCTTGACATTAGGACACTGTCTCTCCAAAAACTCCACCTTCAAGAACACATCATGCCTCCTCTATTAAACCCATTAACAACAATTTTACCCACACTCTACCAAGAAGTAGCTCATATAAAGAGCTCAGCAGATGAGTAGTTCCACCAAGTCTTTGCTAATTGCTGCTGGCTAGTCTGAAGGAGCTGAATAAGGAGGGGCTGCTCTGTGAGGTGGAACCTCGGAAATTGCAGCTCTGAGGAGGAGTAGCACCTCAAAAGCGGGGCCTATGTCCAGGTATTTTGCAAAGCTGAATGGTTGCCACGGGAGATTAAAGGATTACTCATACATGCATGAAATAATCAAAGTAACACCGCAGGTATGTTTTTGATGAGTGAATACCATTATAACATGATGTGAAGCTCAAAAAAGTGGATTTCACATGATACTGGTTACACTGACATGGCTTCAGATAATCCGGATGTTGCACTAATGTCCAACCTTGTGGAGTTCTGGTATCCAAAGGAGAACACGTGGGCCCCCCTCTCTGCCATGCTGCCTTCCACATCGGGAACAACAAAGTGTAGACCCCCTTTGGGCTGGTCCAATGAAAACTCAATATAAACCTTTAACACCTTCAGATCTGGACCCAAACACAAACATGTGAGACGAGTCATTATAAAAACGATCTCAATTATTTTTCTGACAGTTTGAGGAGAATATGAAGACATTATCTCACCGTCTCCTTGTTTCCAAAGCTCAGAGGGAACTTTGATCACCAGTTCTCCATTCCCAGCATCGGGGTCCACAGCACTTACAGCCGCTGTGTAAGCACTGGAGAAATAGTTCAGGTTCCGTCTGTGCAGACACAGAGGAAAAACATTGTTACCCAGCATTAAAGTTGCACTTTAATTCAGAAAGCTGTCCAAACATTTCCAGCTCAGATAAGCTGCTGGACATCAGCAGGAATGTGAGTAGAACACAGACTGTCTTTAGCAACTTTATGATAGCAGAGGCTTAAACCCACCAATGGTCAAAAATACAAATGAAAATTGGGAATAAAACTGTGTTTTTCCTGCAACAAACCCCCACATTACTACAGCTCCTCCACTGTGCTTAACTATGTCACACAGACACATTTTCTTACGGACAATGAGAAAATTGTGGGAAATTGTGGGAAGATTAACATTTCCCCAAAGTCGGATATAAAACATCTGCAGGGTTCCTCAACATAGTAGGTATTTCTTCAAAGGGTAGGCTTTAAGTAAGGGAGAAAGTTAGTAAGAATGGAGAAAAAACAAATAAAGAACAAAAGAATGAGAGGATTGTGCAACACAAAAAACAAAGAAAGGAATGAAGAAAGGACCCAAAGAAGAGAGCTAGAGAGGAAAGGAACCTGAGAGGAAAATAATGAAAGGAAAGCAGACAAAGACAAGTTTTAGGTAGTGAGATATGGAATAAAATCTGGGGGAAATTTTTTCTATGTTTTTACTTTATGTTTTCAGACCATGAACAGCTTGCCAATACACAGCAAGCCAAAATGATAAAGACCGGAAGAAATCAAAATGACCAAACAATAAAATGGCTAAAAGATGAAACAACAGCATCCAATCACACAGAACTTCTCAACTCCACAATCTAAAGTGTAAACTAGCGCTGGTTCTACTTACTGCTTGGACTCGTTGTGGCATACTTCAAGTGTGGGGTCGTTGTAAATGAAAGGGGCTTCCAGATCGTTGACTCTGACCCTGTAAATTCTGCACTGTTTACTATTTAACTTGATCCTGTTCAGGTTGACCACTGTGGGGAAAATCGTCAGCTCCACATAACCCTGCAGCACAGTGAGTAGGCAGAGATCAGTCACAGCTATCACTAGAAAAATACAAATAATTTGAGGTTCATTTATCTGGTTAGAAAGAAATGTTTAAAAGGTATTAAAAGAAAGTATCACTGAATATGTATCACTAATTAATATGTATTAAGTATCACTAATTAATATGTAATTAGTAATTTTCTTTTGCGCAATGTAATTATCATGTGTTACTGACCTCTTAACCAATTCACCATTGTGAAAAAAATATATATTGCAACCTCAATCGGTATTTATCTAATTACCAAAACACTGTAGCCCAGAAGTGATATAGTTATTACGGGAATTTTGAAAGCAAGTTTATCAAAACCTTTGTTGAAAAAATCCATTGTGGTTTTTGCATTTTCTTGACCCTTCTAGGCCACAATAGTGATATTTTTTAGCATAATTTTCATTGTGACCTTTTGTTGTTGTGTTGGGTCTTTTGTTTGTACGCTAGGCTAAAATGGGAGTTATGCCAGCTAGTGTGTCATAACTCTCATGTTAGCATGAATCCTCTTCCGGTTTTTGCTGTGGAGTTGTTGTGAAGCTTTTGCATTTTGTTGAACCTTCTAGGCCACCGTAAGTATGAATTTATGGCTAATATTCCTTCAGTGGGAAGGTTTTAATTAATTAACTTGAAAAAACAGACTGTAAGAAAGCAAATAGACTGAAGTGTGAGGGAAAATCCTATGGATAGATAAGAGATTAATAGATAATAGATAGAACGAATGCTGCCCCTTTTCTTGTCTTCTTTAAGACATGGAATGTAAAAATCCCCCAGAGAATAGTACTCACAATGACGGACTTCCTTTGGAAATTGATGTTGTTGATGCACACCACCTGATGGGTCGTAAAAGCAATAACCAAATAATATTAACAAGTAAGTAATGTGACAAACACTAGTAAATATTAATGACTATTCTAAACACAACAGGAAATCAAATTTCTTTCGTTCTGATTTCTTGCAACGCAGAACAGAATACTTATAATTTAAAAGGTCGTGGACTTTCGAATCCTTTATCCTTCTTCTTGTTCATCTTTAGAGTTTGAATAAGTCATGTATCCGTGATCACTTGGCGCTGCTGAAGACCATCAGAGAAAACTCTCATCACACAGCGAACAGATCGGCAGCTGCAAGATGGTGTAGTGTGAACTCCACGAGGCTTGTTCACCGAGGCTTGTTATCTCGTAAAAACTCCGCAGACGTATTTCCACATAAAATAATAAAGAGAAGCGGTTATTTCCGAAGAGGGTTCGAATGACATAGAACCGTTACTTCACTGATACAGAAAAGAGACTCTAACATCAAAATAGACCCTCACAGCGCTGTAACTGCAGCGCCTTGGTGTTCCGCCATTTTGTTTGTAACCTTCTTCTTCTTCTTCTTCTTCTTGTGTTTTATGGCGGTTGGCAAACAACTTTTAGGTGCATTACCGCCACCTTCCAGGGTGGAGTATGGATCAGATGCTTATATTCTCCCTATAATACTCGTTCTTCTCAGATAAATGAAAATATTACAAAATACTACATCCCCTGATGATCTCTGAAACAATTCTCTAATATCCAGCTTAATTTTATCCCTACTTAATTCTCTGACTAATATCTCTCTTTCCCGTACATATTTGTTGCATTCTAGAAAGATATGTTTTACTGTTTCCAATTCTCCACAGTAATTACAAGAACCTGTGCTATGTTTATTAATTATTTTAAGAGTACTATTTAATCCTGTATGCCCAAATCTTATTCTAGATATAATATCTTCTTCCTTCTTATTTCTATTACACTTC
>CAEGAF010052281.1:0-12095 GCA_903067075.1 Micropoecilia bifurca
CTCTCTCCCTTTGTCCCTTTCTTTCCCAACCAGTTATGACTTTTGTTAAATAAATTCCTTTTTAAGTTATTCCATGCGTTGCTTCCCTTCATTTGTTATGGTTTAAGAGCCAGACCATAACAATGGGAAAATATTTAGGTCATGTGCATCCAATGCACATGACCTAAAGCTGTTGTTTTTTGAGCTGTTGTTTTTCATATACTTACTAATGTGAGAATACTTTTGATTTAGTAAAATTTTCTTCTTTAAATGATTTTTAAAAATTTCAATTATAAAACAAAACTTAGTTATATTATTGAATTGAATGGAATTTTTTGCAAACTGACTTTTTCAAAACGATTGCAATTAACAGCTCTGAAGGACGTCTTTTCTACAAACATGTTCACTTTTGATATTAAAAAAACTGTGCAAAACATTCAATAAGATTGATTCATTGCTGAGATTGTTTTAAAATGTGTCTCATAACTTGTGACAAACATGTAAAAAAAATATTTTTACATCCCAAACAGGCAAACATATCCTGGGGGATACAACCCAAAATTTAAAAATAGAAACTCAGTTTTAAAAAAAAATCAAAATGTGTTACTTCAGCCTGGATACATCAGAAAATGGAAATGAAATAATTTTCAAATAGAGATCTATTATGTATGTGCCTGTGCATTTAAAGGGTTAAGGTGGCAGATGAGGTGAAAGTTTTTATTTGTTTTTTCCTGTTTTTCTTTCTTTTTTATTTAACTCTTACAAATTTTTATTGTTTTATAGCATTTATGTTTTGGTTTATACTTTATATTAAAAACAACAAAGGAAGGATACTTGATGGCTTTGTTATTATTCTCACACCACAATATCCGGAAGATACTTTTGAGTTTCTTAAAGATGACAATTGATGTTTTGTGTTAGTTAAACAAACTTGTGAACGTTTTTAGTTTTCTTTATTGCTGTTTGTAATTTACAATTAAACTTAAGCCAATAAATTTTGGTGAATTAGGTTAGAATGTACAACTTAATTTGATCAATATGAGGAATAAAAGTGTCACAAACCTGTTTGAATCTTTTGGACAGAACAAAGGTGGGTGTCATCAACAAATGGATGAATGAGAGAAGTGAAACGAACTGCAATAAAATGGAGGAGCATCAATCAAACAGCAGGAGACAAAGCTGATGACTGGTTCAAAAAGATATAAAGTTAAAATCTGTGCCTTTACCCCTCCCCTCTCCTTTTCTCTTTCTGCCATAACTGTCTTCAGCTCCACTTTGTTTTATGCAAAAGTCACCGTGACCAGAAGGAACAGATTTGCAGAACTCCTTTGATCCTGTTATGATTCTTTTATTTGTTTCAGCCACATCCTTTTCTTTCTTTCTTTCTTTCTGTCTTTTTCTTTGGAGCTCCAGTTGTTCCACAAGATGCTTTGAATTAGGATGAAGGATGTAAGGAGAGGTGAGGGGGGTAGAGGAGGGCAGAGGGATGATTCAGTCAGCTGGGAAAGTTCGATTCTGGTAAGAAAAAAAACTAGATCCGCTTTTTATAGCTATTTGCTTGCTTGTATTTATTTCATTTAAATGAATTTTCTCCTTACATGCAAGGATATTCCAATTATTGCTCTCAGATAGAAACTTAATTTGGGTTTGGATAAAAATATTGTTTGACTAAAGTAGTTTAAGTAAATTCAGATCGCCGTGGTACGTTATCATCCTACAAAGGAGGTTTGTGCAATTTTACTATTGTTTTGACATCAATACGACATTGAGTTTTACTTTTAGTCTGCAGTACTGAATTGCATGAAAAACCTAAAGTAATTTGTCTGAGTCTGGATGTAGCAACACATTTGAACAGAGATTGTGGTTGTAAACAGACAGGTTGGTACGAACCTCTCCGTGCCGACATCTTGGCACCTTGTCTTGGTTATAGATCTCTAAAATGTTTTATAGTAGTACTTAAAGCTTATAAAATAACATAATTAGAAGTTTATGTACCTTATCCAAGAATCCTGGTTATTTTCATGAGTTGCAACAAATTATTTAGCTCTTTTTTTTCTTGATTAATCCAAAGTTAATTATAAACAGCCATTAACATTTGTTTTGTTTTTCTCTTTTTACATATTGCCCCTCATCCTTTCCCCCACTATGCTTTTTATTTTGTTCTGTTTTGAAGCTGTAGATGCTTACAGGTACATTCCTTATTTTCAGTGTCAATTTTAAGCCGTAAAATTTAACTAACGTAACAAACGTAAAACCTTTAATGAACTGCACTGAACAGTCAGATATGAGTTTTAAAAAAAATGTGAATAATATGACATTGATGGCTGATAACTAGAATATTTTAATTGTTGAGCTCAAAAAATTGCTCCAAAAGTGGCATTTTATTGGTATATCTGTCTGTGGAAATATAGAAAACATCTTAACACAGTGAGAAAAGAATAGAAGTTTGTTTAAATGATCTCTAAAGCTATACCAGTAACCTGCAATGCACATAAATAATCCAAGCTGACAAATGGCTAATATCTCACTGATCACACGGCTCTATATTAGCTTCCATTTATCTTCAAGGGGATTATTTATTTTCTAATTTGATTTGGGAAATAATGGCGAAGAGGAGAGGAAGTGTAAATGGGTTTAGATTTCTTCCCACATGTGGGACATATTTGAAAGTATAAACACGAGCACACACACACGCACGCACGCACAGACAGACAGACAGACAGACAGACAGACAGACAGACAGACAGACAGACAGACACACACACACACACACACACACACACACACACACACACACACACACACACACACACACACACACACACACACACATGCTTTGTCACTACAGTCCATCAAACACCATGCAGTTTAGACACACACTACCTACAGCTGGTATTGTATATGTACACATTCACACAGATTCCCTCTTATCAACAACCTCCTGGCAGATGCAAACACAGCGCAACCTTTTGTTCCAGGAAATGTGGCGGCCATAGCCACGGGATCTGGAAGTGAGCTGTGATAAATAAAGCTGGATCAGAACTTGAAATGTTTATGTGGTACAGCAAACCAGGGAAGGCCTGTTTCCTGCCTCTCTTTTCAAACAAAGACCAAATTAAACAGAAAATGTAATTAGCAGAAACGCATATTGTGGCGGACTGATTACATCACATGCACTTACACAATTTCTCACACGTAAACACGTTTAAACCAAATTGTGTCTGCATTTTGTTTCTAGGTCTATCCGGAATTTTTACTTTACCAAATGTCCGTTATGAAGCAAAACGGACAGCGGATGAAAATTTGGTGGTAATTCATTTTAATAGTCACAGTAAACCTAAGAGCTCCTGTGCTGCAGGAACCTGAAACTGTTCCACATTAATGTTTCATCCACATATTATTTTATATCCATGTGCATATTTTTGCCTAAATTTTTACAAAAATTTAATGGGTAAACGGAAACTATTTATTCTGATTTCCATACTGTAATATTTAATCTATACAACAAATTTAACTTGTCACACTCAATATTCTGTCACAGCAGAATCCTGAGTGTGACGGCTGCTGCACACTCCTGAAAAATCACTTCATGTTTGGATTATTGTTGCTTTGATTAAGCTTAAGATCAATGTGAATTTCAGCTCTAATCTTCAGCATGGAATGACAAATAGCTTTCAAGAGCAACAATAGAGACTTAAGTGAAAGTGCAAATGAAAATGTTGCCAGGTGCAACTCTTTCATGGAACAAAACAGAAATGTTACATGAGAAAACAATGTTCACAGAATCTCCCCTTGTTCTTCTGATATAAGTGGTGTTACAGTACAGATAAATACAAGAAGTTAGAAAAGTGGCATTATAACAAGAGTTACATAACCCATCCTGACGCAGCAACAGATTAAAGCACAGCAAACATACATTCATATTCAACATCCCTTCCCCGATATCTATTATATCCATCTTATATATACTTCCTATAGAGATTAGATCATGTTCTGCTTTGTTCAGCTCTGTCCTCTTTGTTTTACTTAATGTTACCACCTCCAAAGTATATATCATGACAAAGTCTCTCTTTCATCTTGTAAGCAATTTATTTCCACTCTTGCAGCCATGCTTCTGTCAAAGATGATTGCTGACTCTCACTCTGTACTTTCTTCTATATCTCTCTTGTGTGCTACCCATTGCTTTGGATGGTAAAACATCCTTTATTTAAAAATAAAAAAAATTGTTTTTTCGCCTGTCATTTGAAGATATTCTGTTATGCTTCTAGTGAACCTTCTGGCTCTATTCTCTAAGTAATAGCCACCATGAACGCTTCTAGAAACAGCATTCAATGTTGCCAAAAAACAAAATGCATGTCAAATCTTACCTACATGTATTTTTAGTTGACCACTAGTTGTTTGAGTTTCTTTCGGACTTTGGCGTAAAAGTGAAACTGGACCTTAACCCAACATTCACAGTCGATTCTCTTTGCTGTGTCCATGTTTGTTTCATGTAAAGCAAAACCGAATTGTTCCAATAAATGCCATCGTAAATCTGAGCAAAATTATGGTTTCTGTATTTTAAGACGCAGTGAGTATTTATAAGCAAGCCGAGAGCGGTTTTGTGTGTCTTTTCTTCAGCTTCAGTTGCACCAGCAACTTGCTGTCCCTGTCACTCTTGTTTGCCCTCTTGAACTACCACCTGTCCACCTGTCAAGGAGGCTTCACCAAATCTCAGGGCTCTCCCATAAAGTGGGTGTGTTTGTGGTGGAGAAAATAAAAGAGGAAACATACTGCGGTCACCAGAGCGACCCACAGTACCTCCGCTAGGAAACTGATTAAAGAGATGAGCTTTCCTAATGGCTGCCTGGCTCTGGAAACCACAGAAGGGGACACGGATAGCGTGGAGAGGAGCTGGAGGAAGACATTTTGCCTGTAGATATTTATCTTTGGGACTCATTTTGGGTTTTGGGTTTCCTCCAGCAGAGAGGTAAAAGTTGTAAATCAACTTAAATTTAGATCTTTTTATGTAAAGGGAAAAAAGGGTTGTATTTATTATAATCATAAATCCAATAGTTGATTGTATGGGTTTTAATCTAATGTAGGATTGGAGAGATCAAGGTTTAAAAAGTTGATCAAATAATAATAATAATAATAATAATAATAATAATAATAATAATAATAATAATAATAATAATAATAATGATGATGATGATGATTTTGTCCACAAATATGGACATTTGCATGATGATTAAAACACTCACAATGCATAATCATAAACTTTCAAACCAGCAATGGACACAACTTCACATCTCAATAGTGGTCAGCAATTGAGAAACATTATTGCATTTGGGATAAATCTTATAAATGTTCTTAGTTGTTCTTACTGTACCTATGAATACAGTAATACATAGAAACTACCTCATGATAGCCTGATATTCAGGACATATATAATGCAGAAGGTTTTCACTCTTTTTTTTTTTTTACTTTGATCCATTTTCATCCAAATTAGGAAAAAAATCATCTAATATGTTTATATTAATAACTGGTTTTCCTCACACACATTAATGAAGAATTTGGGGAAAATGCTTTCTCTCGTATGTGAGAATAAGTCCAGCATTTGACACTATAATCCCACAACAGCTCATCTGCAAACTGGACCAACTGGGTGGGGCCCAACACCTCATTCTGTAACTGACTGCTGGACTTTTTCAGTGAGATGCCACAAGCTCTCACTGGCAACAACACCTGTAGCAACATCACACAGATCACGTGGGACACCCCAAGGCTGTGTGCTCAGTCTCCTGCTCTTCACCCTGATGACGCACAAAACCTACAGCACTAATCGCATGGCGAAGTTTCCAGAAGACACAACTCTGGAGGGTCTCATCGCCAAGAACGAACAACTCCAGGAAGTAAGTCAACCTCCTGCCACATGGCACAGAGACAGCGACCTCCTGCTGAATGTTGCCTTCCTTGGAGTTCACACCCAACACCCACCGCTGACCATCAAAGGCGCTAATGTGGAGAGAGTGAGGAGTATCAAATTCATCATCGAGGACCTGCTTCATTGGCTGATCCAGGGTGAGTCAAGTTGACAACAAAGTTGACTTTGACTGTGTAGAAGCATGTCAGTTTCCCAAAAGTGAATTAATAAAAACATTCTGACTGACTGAATGTGTGGGTGGTTACGGTAGAACTTTATGGGCTCTGTAAATAGAAGCTCAACCCAGTGACAGAAAACGTTCAGCTAATCTTGGTAGCAAAATCTAGGAAATCACAAGTTATACACAAATTTATAAGATCCTAAATACTTTTCATTTGTGCATCTGTCCTCCAATAAAGGTCATCTTTTGTGTTTTATCCCATTAACTCTGCTGATAACTGAAAACTGCTAAATAGATTCATTATATTTAAATGCCTGAGGTGGCCAAACTTTAGAGACATTTATAATCTCCCATAATCTACTCCTAATTCCCCTGGAAATGTGTTTTCATTAACAAAACGTTCAGTGAATGAATGAATGTATTTTTATTTTCACTAACAATAAATCTTATCATAAAATGTTTCATGGATGCACAATGAAGTCTGGATAACTATTAATCTACTTAATAAGACAGCCATCATTCCTCTCACTATACACATTTTGTTCTTTGTTTCTCCTGTTGCTTAGTTCTATGCCTAATTAATGCATGTAAATCTACATGTAGTTATTTTTTATAGTGTGGTTTGATAAGAAACTCAAACCACACTAAAAATAAATTAGGTTCCTGGTCTTTTTAAAAGTCATAATACTGATCATTCCCTGGGAAGTTAAAAAGTTTAATTTGAACATTATCGATTGATTGGCCTAATTATCTAAATGGCAAATTAATACAGTGCTAGTATCTCTTACATGCTTAATTTTTTAGCCTTTTGCTTCCTGTTGAGCCATATGTGAAGGCTGGCTAGGATTTAGCAGGAATAACTGCATATTTTGTGTATCCATCCTGATTATCTATTTCTCTTATATATTTTTGCATCCAACTGTGACTGAAGTCACACCCAGATTTTAAAGGCAACTGGGGCAGTTACATCAGTTCCTGTGCATCAGTAAATATACTAGCTGCCATAACCTCTGACATTAGTCTCTCTGGGATGTCATGGAGCAAACGATGTCTCCTGCAAACATAAATCAAGTCACACTCACACAGAAATTTCATTTGCCTGCATGCTGGGACTGGAGAAGAAGGACTACAAACCGACGGAGCCGCACACTTCTCCGTGGAATTCACTAAGGACAGGAAGTTGGCTTCATGGTCACGCAAATCTGAACTGATCCAGGCCTACGCTCTCTATTCCCACCACACATTTAGAAATCGTCATGCAATAAGATGAAGTTCTGAGCTCTTCAACAATGGACTCATTTTCTGCAAACTGAGTAACAGCAGATTAAAATAGTTTCATCTGCATCAGCTTTGCATCAGTTTGACATTTGAAAATATATGAAATGAGAGAAGAATGTAAAAAAAAAAGGTAATTTATGATGCAGCTTCAGGCCTCTTGTAAATATGCAAAGAGAACTGCAGCTCCTGAACTGTTCACTTTTCAAAACTTTCTTTTATCAGATTATAGTATATTACGCAAAGATGAATACATTTCTATAGTTAGTTATCTTTACATGTGTACATTTTACACTCTTAATTAATCTCTAATTTAAAGAATGTCATAAATATATCTGCATATCCTCTTATTATATGGCCCTTTCAAACACACAAGTTGCATGTGCATCAGTAAAATGCACATGCATTTTACTGATGCACATGCAATCAGTAAAATGGGCCATATATGTCATATATGGCCCTCAAATCTTTCCCTATACGCTTATCTTCTCCTCTCCTTCTTGTTTCTGTAGATCTGGGAGGATTCTTAGCTCCTGGGAAATAGAGGAGTTTTTATAAATGTCCCTCCAAAGAACCTATAAAATAAGCATGCAAATAAACACACATTTAAGTTGATATTAGTGGTTATCATTATACATTTATTAGAATCTTCTAATATTCAGCAGCCTTTTTATTAATGCAAACTATTTAATATTACTTAAACAGGCTTTTATTGAATATCTTTCACCTTTATTTCAGAGTCAGTTTGTGATAACTTAGTAAAATTTCTCAAGCAGTGAAAGGTTTTTGTGACTCAAACTTCTTCAGATGTTGTTATATTGAAATGTTTTCATTGAAGATAAATTTCAAAACTTACCAAACAGTTGTTCGCTCTAATCATTGCGCCACACGAGGCAGCAATATTTATTTATTTTTAAATAAATAAAACACCATAATGACAGACCAGCATGGGTTGAACAATGAATGGGATGTTATTCATTTTCAAAGACCTGATGAGAAATAGAGGCATCTGTAAAATAATATACATTCACAAGAGTTGAAAACTCATTGCTATGTTTAAAATTAGACACAATTATGCCTAATTGTGCTATTTTGCCTCATACCTTAGTTATTTACATTTAGAACAATTGTATATGTTATTCAAATGAGTGCTAATAATTTTTTATGTGACTGATGGCAAATATGCAGGTTTTGCATTTTATATGAAATCTTTTCAACCAGAGCCACAAAATCCTACATGGTCTTAAATGCAGTGGTGAACAGTTACCTCTGGTGTTTCATTTGCCATTAAAACATTGTACAACCTTTACCTCTGAGCACGATGGTACAGAAATACAGGGATAAGCCTTGAGGTTGTGTTATTATTGAACTGCATTACAAAATATAGTTAGCTTGGTGCGCATCATCATTCCTAGATCCAAGTTCCATTGTCATTTTCAGCAATCTTGTGAAACTGTACTGATAAATTTACTTTTTGGCAGAAATATTTGAAAAAATAGAGACATTAGAATAGGATTTCGTTCAAAATCCTCTGTGGCAAGCAGAAGTTAAGCCTGTTAGAAAAAACAATTTCCGATTCTTCCTTAACCAGCTCCTCCTTAATGTGGTTTTCATGACAGATGCTGGTCCAGGATTATAAATTCATGTTGGTAAGGTTAGTTAGAAAAAAAATCACTGCAGGCTCCAGCAGCAATTAGTGTTTTTTTATGGCTCCTATTTTGAAGTAGATTTAACAGAAAACAAATAGTGTCACTCTCATATATATATAAATATATTACTAGTGATCAAACAGTGTTGTTTTCAACCTCTCTCGGGGGACGCAGCCCGTTTTCCATGCCCGCAGGTTCCAGCTCTTGTGTGGGATTCCCAAGGCCTCAGGAAAGCACAGTTTACAAGATTCCCACAGTGGCGAATGACTCTCTTCCTCTTCGTCCCTCTTCTGTTTGAACAGGGTTTCTTCTACCCAGGCTGTTGTCAAGCAGTGGTTTGGGAAAATGCCTGATGGGTTTTGGTTCATTTTGTGGGGGCTGGGGGACGTAAAGAAGGCGGAAGACGAAGAGGAGGAGTGGGACCCCATGCCCACCCCCGACCACAGTCCCCTCCAACCTCATCGGCCACGACAGCTACACAGCTTTGTTCTTCATCCAACACAAGCCCATTTCCACTGGCAGCCACGGGATGTTCTCCATGCTGGAAAATCCTTCCCATGAGTAGCAAAGCCCTATGGAAGCAATTCATCATGGATGGTTAGGTGTAATGGCCACTGTCATGGTGCTATGAACTGACCCACTCAGATATCCACCGCAGTCATAAATAATAGACAAAACCTCTGTTTGGACATTTACAGGAAATCTACATTCATTGTCCGGTCCAATAGGGACTTGGATTTACAAATTAAAATGAAACAGACAAAACATGCATTATATCCTGCAGCCATTACTGTGATAGGCTGATGTGTAAGGAAAACAAAGTCAACACAGAAGTACATCAGCAAGCCCAGCTCTTAATGGTTAAACAAAATGAAAGTTTCGTACTGGCCTAGACAAAGTTTGAACTTAGAGCTACTGTGGCGTGATGTTAAACAGGACATTTATGTTTATTAGGATTTATCCACTTAATGCTCAATGCTAGGGTTGCAAACTAACTACTATTTTAGTAATCAATTTATTCAGGTAATCATTCAGGTAATAGTTAATAAAATATCTCAATATGTTTAACTTTTGACTGAAAAGAAAAAACACTGAACTTCAAACACAAAACAGCTTAGATAAGCATTGAACATGATCATTTTTATTTCTAATCTGGTAATGTTATTTCAAAATGCATAATTATCAAGTATTTTTACCTTGATCATTACCCTCTTTGCTTCTTTCCCAGCATCGCTGCCTATAAATAAATCTATGAAAAAAATACTTGTAGAAAAGTAATTACCCCTACTAACTGATTGTGCAACTGCTATCAAGTGTTTACAGTAACAGGCTATAAGATTTTACATCTCTGTGAAATTATTTTGTCTTGTCTTTGCATATTTGGTTTAGTTCAGGCAAATTAGAGGACTTTGTGTTTAAGATCCTCCCACAGCATCTCAACTGGATTCAAGACTTTGACTAGGCCACTCTAACACCTTTTCTTTTAAGAGCATGAGCTTAAGGTCACAGACAGATGATGAAGTCTCCTGTTTTAGGACTTTCTGCCATCCATTACCTCCATCCATTACCAAACGTCATCCAGGTCCTGAAGCAGAAACTCAGTCTCCAGTCATGTTTAGGCTTGATGTTCTTTTTCTGAAATGCTTCATTAGTTGTAAGTCAGATGTTATTGGAAGAATATCTTTCAAAAAGTTCCACTTTTGTCTCATCCATCCACAGAAATATCCTTCAGGAGTCTTGGGACTCATCAAAACATCTTGTGCCAAACGAAGCATTTTGGGTTCTTTCTGGTCGGCAGAGGTTTTCACTTTCAAACTCCATAGATGACCAGTTTTTTTCTTATTGATTTATTACTTCTGACCTTAACTGACATAAAGTGACGTCTGAAGTGTTTCAAATGCTCTTATGGGTTATTTATACACTTCAGTCATAATTTGGGTTGGCTGCCACTCGGGTAAAGTTCCACATTGTGACTTTGTTTCTCACCTGTTCTTGATGAGCATGATGTGTTAAACTTTACCTCATTTTAATCTGCTTCTTGTTGTCGCATAAGTTTTGCTTAAGTGAGTTTTGGATCAAACCTGGCTGTGGCTTGTGAAAATGAATAAGAAAAGGTAGTTTATCTAGCATTTTTCCACTAAGAAATGAAATAATTGTTTGTTGTATTAACTCAGGTTATCTTGGGCTAATATTGTTGCAAGTGTAGCAAAAAAAAAAAAGCAAAAACAAAAGACTTGCTAAATGATTTTTCATGGCACTGTAAAGCAATATGACTTTCTTGGAGATCCAACTCAACCTTTAAATATTTCTCAAGCCAGATGTTTTCAACTTTCCTTCTTTCTAGAGTTTCTTTGCTCCTCAAAACCAGATCCAGCAGTTCAAGCTCTAACATACACAATTACTAAACATGGCCCAAATGAGAGGGAACTAATTAAGTATAAGACCCCAGTTACAGACTGTGACAGTAATTACAGAAGCAATCACTTCACATCCTTCCTGGCTTTGCCACATTTCACAACTACCGGCTCCTTTGGAACTCAGTCAGATTAAGGGTCATTAAGCCCTTCTGAGGTCTTTAATTAAAGCACACTTTTATTAGTGAAGATTCTTTCTGCATTTCTAACCATATACCTCTTAATTATATCTGTAAAAGCTGAAGGAATTCCCTGTTTGTGTTGCGCTTGAGCACTGATTGAGTGGTTTATAGAGCATGACGGTCTTAGCAGAGGAAAAGCTCTGGCTGACGTGCTTTGTGGTCCACATGTGCTGCAAAGCAGCAGCGTGAGGAAAAATGAAAAATGATCAATATATTCAGGTTCAGCCATCCACACCCAGGCTTTCCTGTTGGACTGATCACAGTTGAGCCAAAGCGGAAAAAGTCTGCTTGCTTTGGACCGAGAAACACCAAACTCAGTTTAATGTCTTCTCTGCGAATCACGTTAATCTTCTTTGGTTTTGATTCCACTTCTGTTGCTGTGTGGTTAAGAAAAAAAAGATGAAGACTGTGTTGCACAAGAATAGAGGCACATAGCGTGTGTGTGTGTGTGTGTGTGTGTGTGTGTGTGTGTGTGTGTGTGTGTGTGTGTGTGTGTGTGTGTGTGTGTGT
>CAEGAF010052286.1:0-14835 GCA_903067075.1 Micropoecilia bifurca
CATACAGTAAGAAAGAAATCTGGGTCCAGCTGATTACCAAGTTTTTTTGTTAGTTTAGTTTTTGTTAGTTGTTTTCATATTGTACAGATTTCTCAGCTATTATGGCATTTAATAAAACAGACAATTCATATACATGAGTATATATTGTTCAAGATTTTACATATATTCTAATTTTGACATAGTAGAATCAAATTCAGTTCATAACACATACAATGTTATACATCTAAGGAAGTAACTGTGATTTCAGTGATTAACGACTATAAACGAATTAACAAATATAAATCACTGCTAAAACCTAACCAGCATAGATTTACACTAAATAGAAATTATTTGAAACACTTGTAAAAATTAACACTTTGCTTTTGAAAAAAAAGGGGAAATGCATATGGCCTAGTCCAAATGAAAACTGCATTATTCCAGAGAAGTCAAAAATCGTATGGTTTGTGATCCAAGGAGACTTTTGTTGTGTTTGTGAAAATATAAAAGGGTAGTACTTTTCATAGAACTAGTACCACAATTCCATAGCAATTTTTCTTGAACTCAACATCATGCGTCATCTCATCCCAGATTCTGGATGAACTGTCACACAGCCTAGTAGCTAACTTAGAGTCTTTTCTTTTTCTTTCCCTTTCCAAATTTACTTTTTCCATAATCGCTAGAAGCCCCAATCACTATGGTTTCTCAACTCCATACAGACCTTCAAATCGCAGACGGCCAGTGAGGAGTAAAAAGTTGGAAAGCGAGAAACAAAACGTTTAGTGTTTTGTCTGGTGTGCTAAAAGATTTGGTCTCATCCCACGGGCTCCAATCCAAGTCAGTCACGTTGGGAAAATTGGATTCCTGAATAAGGAAATCCCATGAGGGAGGTTAGGCTGTCTGTCTGGATCAGCTGAAGACATTTCTTCTCCCTTTCCTTTTCCCCCCCGTCTTTCATTCTCTGCACCGAGGCATTGTGCGTGGAGAGATTCTGTTCACACTTTAGTGAACCAATAGGGCCATAATAAGTATTGATTAAGCTATTAGCCAACATTACCCAGGCACTGGCAGAGACTGTGTTTAGAATCGGCACCTCCGGAGTCTGTCACAATGTCTCTCACACACACACACATGCCAAAGGACATACACACACACGCTCTGAGTTTGGTGAAGCTGATTGGGTGTCCTGTGAAGTTGGTTAGTTACTGAGGCGACTAAACTACTATTCTCTTATCTATTTCCCTCTGTCCCTGTGCACATCTTCTACCACTCTATCTCTGTAACTGAACTCCAATCAAGTAAGGCCACAGACCCAAATACACACCTTTTCAATGAGATGGGTGAGAGTACAACACACACACACACACCAGCGCACACAGCCACGCACACCTGCAAAATCAGATAGAGAAGGGTTGATTACAAAGGACAAGGTCATAGTGAGGAGTGACACAGGTTGGGCCATGTTTTCTGAGTCAAATAGCACACACACACACACACACGTACACACACCTATTGGGGTTAGGACAAACCAATACTGATGCATATATTTATCTTTTAAGAAAAAAAACACCAACAGGAACACACAATGCAAAAGTGGTTTAAGAGGCTTTGAAGGCAGACGACCATATTCTAGTCAAAATGCTAATAAGCGCATGTTTGTGTGATGGAAGGCGACCCCAGCCAGACACACTTATTTTATGTTTTAATCCCTGCACTGTCTTACACTTGACTTACTGAGGGGGAAAAAGAAGAAAAGAAAAAAAACAAGACAGAGTGTAAGACAAGAATTCGAATTAGCTGCCACCAAAACTCAACACCACCATGTTTTGAATATATTTTGCCAGAATTTATCTGAGCGAGTGATTTCCAATACATTGTCAAGACAAATTACCTCCACTTAATAAGATCCCATGGTGGAAGCAGAGGACGGTCACTCAGTGAGGAGGGGAGATGAAGCGACAAGTATTAATTTGGGATTTTTCACAAACTGACACTCTAGTCTCCATTCTCAGGCCCCGGGGCTGTGTCACTTCTCACCCATGCTTCACACAAGCCTCTCAGTCTCTCGCTGTTGCTCTTCATCCCCGGGTTTCTCCCTCCTCCTTTCCCTGATCATGGAAGAAATTCTGTGGCGTAGCAATTACCTAAGTCTTTTATCAGTCATTTCAAAGGAGGAAAATTAGAGCAATTGTGTCAGGATGGTCATATGGGCAGAAATTGCACACTTATTGGGTGCACTTACGCCTGTGACTCTGCTCGCTCACTGATGGGGCCCATTGTTAGGGAACGGTGCCTTCGGAGCAGTTGATTGGGCCTGAGAGCAGATGCATGCCCCCCAACTCATGCCCTCAACACCCTTCTTATCCCAAGAAAATTCTTCCCCTCTCTTTCATGTATCCCTCAATCCCTGCCAATGCACTGAAACTTTGTCCTTCACTTCATCGTCTATTTGCCCTCCACCTAGCTGATTGTCGAAACCAAAGCTTTGGTTTATTAAAACTTATATCTTATGCAAACCAGTGTCACTGTCTTATTTGGCATATAATTTAATTTGACCCAATTCTGCTTGACCTTCCTCACCACAACCCGCCTACAAGTCATTTTCTGTCCTACTTGTTTCAGTCCTTTACAGTTTGGGTAATGTTGAGATAAATAAATACACATAACCACGTGTGCTTACTTGGTTAACCAGAAGTTAAAGAGACAAGTTAAAGCAACAACAGAAAAGAAAGTCTACTTCTCTTGGAGCCACTGACTTAGCAGGGGGCCCCAAGCTCATCACAAATGGTATCTTTACCCAAATCCAGCCTTGACTCAATGTTCAGGGATAACAGCACAACCAATACTGAATAAGGGAGCTGCTGGGAGGAATAGCTAGGCTTGACATTAACATGCAGACAGCAGACACATTTGATTTGTCTACATTTTAGATTGAGTGATGGAAAAAAAACATCTTACAACAAATATTACTTAAGGAAATCAGGTATTGTATGTGTTATGGATTCAAGGGGCAGCCTAATTAAGATAAGTTGCTAAACCACTTCAGAATAACAGCAACCAAGATAACGTGACCTTTGGGAACACAGTTCCTTAGCAAAATGTCATCTGAATACTAATCCACAACCACATGTAATGCTGAAAAATAAAAAGACAGCAGCCACCCATTTAAACCATAAACAATTTATATGTGGAAACCGTTATGTCTATCCTTGGCTCTCAAAGATAATAGGTCATTCAGCTAACAAGTGAAGCCCCAATCTAATAGAAACACTGTCTGCTCAAAGGGATCTTTCCCTAAATGCTAACTAGATTCAGACAGTGAATCCTTGCAGTAAATGCTAAGTCTATGGCTTAATCGTCGACTCTAGCTCCTTCACACTGCAGGGAGCTGCCAGGCCTCTCTATTCCCACTCCACTGGCCACACATCTCCACTCAATCTGTCTTAGCATATTGATTTCCCAGCTGTCTCATTGGTTTCTAACATAATTATAGCTGGCTAGGCTAGGGGCACAGGCGCAGGCTAATACATTTACACCAGGCCCCATCAGCACTGGGCTTACATTCATGTCATTGGGAGAAGCCAAAGATTGGATGCCTCTAAGAGGCAGATCTACTAAGAGAATTTGGGGGGCTTTGCTCTAATGAAAAAGGGAATTAGCTGGATCGACCTCCATCACATTGCAAGATCAATAGTGACATCCATGAAAACATCTAGTGGAAATAAAATCAAGCCAAAAAAAGAAAGACATCTGCTAATGCAAAAAAAAAAATGCTATTTCTATAATAAGTGATTATGCATGATATGCTCATTATAAAGCTTCAACAAAACTTTTTATGCTTTTCATAAACTGGGGTTGAAATATTCAGTAGGGCCTTGCAATAATTTAATTCCCACCTCAAAATTTCTGTTCTCTAAATAAATCATTTTAATTATACCATGACTGTGAGACTACTTTTCTCTCCTGACATATTCTTATTGCCTCCCAAAGTATCGCTGTGTCTCTCTCTATTCACAAGCTCTGCATTACGTTGCATTTTAAATCCTCCCCCACACATAATACTGTACTAAAAAAAGAAAAAAACGAAAAAGAAAAGAAAAGGATGAAAGAGAGGAGTGCAGTGGTGGGGTGGGGGAGGAAGGGAAAAAGAGGGGGTCATAGACTATCTATTTTGCTCTGCCTAATTGTTGTCAGAAGCTGACCTAAAACGCAGAGACAGTATTTTTCAAAGTCAAGGATGAGGCAGAGGAGGGGTGGGCAATTCATCATGATATCTCCCTTCCCCCTACACCTGCTGTCCAGAACCAGGGAAGGTCTGCTAGTTATTTAATTCCACAGATCAGGCCCTTAATGGCAAACTCCAGCCCCATAAATTAGACATGCACTCGATTAGGATGTCTGCCGTAAGAGGCAGTCTTAGGTTTGACACTGATATGTAAGGTCATCGAGGCTTTTTCACACCAATTGCGATTAATGATCATTAGAGAAAAGTCAGGGTGAATACAGTTGGAACCTGTCAGCACCTTACAGGTCGCTACAACTGGTACAGAGATGGATGCAAAGAGCATGTACTTGGAAGTAAGTTTTATTTGAGATATTTCAACGCTAACCATAAAATAAAAAAAAAAAAAGTAAATTGCAATTTGCCAAAGTGCACTTATGAATCAAACTCGCACACTTAACAATCAACAGCAGTGTGGCTTGAGGACAAGTGCTTGAATTACTGTTTAAAATTACACAGGGGAATATTTAGGAATAAAGAGGCATCTTCATTTAAAAGACAAGTTGGTATGACAATCAAAGCAGCCGCAATTACACTTTACGTACTTCACTGCAAAGACGTGATGATGAATGTACTTACAAAAGCTATACAGTGTTGTCAACTTCATGGAAAAATAAAGTAACTTTCTATAGTATGGCTAAACAGAGGCCTAGAGTAGAACTGTCCTTGAATGGATAGAGTATTCTAAAAAAAAAAAAAGGAGTCACATATGTGGGTATTTTTAGAATATTACAATCCAATCCAAGTATTGGATCAGAATTTGAATCATCTTATTTTTAAATGAGTGGCATAAAAGTATCCGATGAAGCCGTCAGCCGAATTATCAATGAGTTCCATCAAAACAGAGCATAAATATGCTAACATCACTTCAGCAACTGCTCCACATGAAACCAATGTCAACAGAAGCAAAACATACACAAGACCCCTTTAAAAGACAGCCTGTTTGGTAGCAGTAAGATAAGTCAGTCCTGTAGAAAGTTTTTTGACAAACTATTCGTCCCTGTCAAAGAAAAAGAAACACCGCACAGCCTGGGAAGTCACTGATGAGTGTATTAAAGGGAATTGTTGTTAGATTTGAAATTTAGTGTGCTATATAAGGCATTTTGTAACTCATGCATGCTCTTTATTTAAGAATGAGGCATATTCAGAGTCCCCAAATGTCTATTACCAAGTGACTAAAATCTATATCGGTGATAAAGAACAATAAAACACAAGAACATCTACAGTATTTAGTGTTGGGTGTAAGTTTATTATTTGAATGTTCACTTTCAATCCACACCACAGCATCGTCTATCCTTTTGTCATTCTTATACAAAATCTCTACATAACTGCATGTCCAATGCTGTCAACTCTGCAGGAATTTCTTCTCTTTCAGTAGTTTTTGCAAGAAAATATTACGGTTGCAGGACAGCAGTAAGGATTTCATTTTTTTTTTCTATTTCATGTATTTATTTATCCTTTTTTTTGTCTCAGTGGCATTTTGGACAGTCACAAGCATTTGCTGACAGTTATTTTGGCTCTTGGCAGCGCAGACATTGACTGTCAACGGGACGTCTCCTTTCTTTTATTCATTTCTTCTTTCCAGAGAGACGCTGCTGAATGCAAGTCAGCCTTTTCTCCCTGTAGGGTGGGGTGGTGGTGGGTGGGGTGATGTGGCGGAGCGGCGGAGAGGACAGCGACGGCGGTGGTGGTGGGGTGTGGCGGGGGGCAGACGGTGGAAAAGAGCTGCAGGGACGGTGGGGTGATAAGGCATGTCGGGAAGGTGTGGTGTGTTGGACTGTCTTATTCCCTTCTCTGCTGTGTGTTTAGCTGAGAAATGTGTGTGTTTGATTGTTGAGGGTTATTCAGAAGGACACACTCCTGACCATCAGATCAGCCTCCATTCTGACATTCCTGCACTGCCTCAGTCTCAAAAGACAAACACAGACTCGATGAATGGCTGTGTGTACTCATCTGTGTGTTTCTGAGAACAAGGCAAAAAAAAATAAAAAATAGTAATACCGTATATCTGTGTGTGGGGAAAAAAAATAAAATAAAATCTGCTAGTACGAGTGCACAAAAAACGTATGTCAGAGATTGAAACAAAATTTTAAGTGCTTATGTAGCTGTAGGTGTGTATTTGTGTTCTGTGACCTGTGTAAGTGTATATCCTCATCTGTGTGGGCATAATTGGGATGATGCATGTCAGGGGAACACCAGCAGAATTTTTTTTATTTTATTTTTTTTCTCTCTGAGTAAGCCAAGCCAGTCAGAGACCATAATGGGTGTTTTTGCTTGATGAAAGCCTCAAAGCAGAGGTCCAGTGTCTGTTTTGATAAAGGGAATGAGCATGCCAGTGAGTGAACCCTGCATTGATGCTCGGATAAAACACATGATCAATAAAATAAACAGTACATCACCTCTATTAGTGACACAACACCAGGATCAAGGTATGTGGAAATGGAAACAGAGGGGCTGGTAGTACTGCAAAAGGGTTTTTTTTTTCAGATTTTTAGGCAGAATGAGATCCTGTGGTGTGTATTGAAATGGTATGATTACTGAACACAAAGTAATGATGGAGCCAGGCACTGCTGAAAAGTACACCAGCAACTAACGAGCCTGCTCCATGTGTGTCTGAAAACAGATATACACATATACTGATTATTAAGCTATAGAATATGGAAGGAGCATACCATGCTGGTATGCACCATAAATAAATGGACAGACATCTCCAGGGTCAAAAAAAAAAAAAACGACAACAAAAAAACTGTAACCCCCAACAATTTATGCTTAATACAGACACTAACAGCCTTGAGAGTGGAGTTCTTCACTCATCCAAATTGATTTCTGTTTGCTCTCTTTTTGTTTACTAGGTGTCCAGATTAATTTGCAACATGCCCAAACACATCCGCCGCCTAGGCTCCTTCCTCCTCTAAATTACAACGGCTTTTTCTAAGAGAAGCAAAGGATGAAATAATGACAGCGATTAGATTACTATTCTTAAGAATCCATTAGTCAAAAATGACACCCAGGAAATCACACAGTGCATTCTGCCCTAATGCAATAAGGTGCCAATTATAACACTCATGTGGAATAAGTGGGCTCCACTAAGTTGGCGAAGGAGAACACAAATCATCATTACTGTGTATTTCTTAATGCTATCTGCGCTGAGAGGCATTAAGAACAGACTAATAAGTTTAGCTCTTGCAAACAGAGTGCAGCCTGCATGCTCCATTTTCTCACTTATTGTCCTTCCTCTCCTCATCAGCTTTTTAAACCTGCTTGCCTGTCAGGTTGCTGTATCAGTGTTATAAATTCCAGTCCGTCTTTCTTTCTAATTGTCCTTCCATATGTTGGGCACTAGTCTCTCACTTACTCAAGACGTGAATAGCTGTCACTGGACATCAGCAGCTTCCATCTTTGGATGTGGGCCTAGCAGTGTTTGTCTGACAAACACCTTACCTGGGATCATGTACTGCGTGCAAAAAAAAATCTACTGTTCAGTCTGTTTTTTCTCTGTACACGCTGCAAAATATTTTAAGTTAACTAGTTCTTTTGTCTTTAATACAACGGGCTTTTGGAAAAAAAAAAAAAAAACCTTGTATGCACAAGCAAAACAAGTAAACAAAAGCAAGCTCTGAAGCAAACATTCGGCAAGCGTTTGGCAGCTTTAAGCCAACTCTAATTTCAAGCCACCAGCCATGGCTTGCAAAAAGCTGCAAAGCTAATAACATTGTCCGACTTTGCCACTAGTCGCCTGGTGGTGGGCTGTTAGAAGCCTGCCAGCTGGGAAGGGCATTAACCGCTGAAAAGGATCCTGTTGGGCAGGAGCAACTTTTCCAAACTTCATCTCATTGGATAAAAAAGACAAAAAGAAAGCAAGAGAGTTTGATGGCAGGAAGGCAAAGCTATGGGGAATCTTAGACAATGATGAAAGCAAACTCTCGAAGAGCCACAAAACACCACACACACACTCCTCACTTACATCAAGGGGCAAGCAAAGAGAATTATAATAACACTGCCTTTTCTTTTTTAATTAATGAAGACTGTTATTTGGCAGGAGGCAGGGCAAAGCTGCAAGGGATCTTGAATGACTGGCAAACATCAAACGGAAATAGCGTGTATGCCTCAGTGTCTGCGTGCGTGTGTGTGTGTGTGTGTGTGTGTGTGTGTGTGTGTGTGTGTGTGTGTGTGAGTATCTGAGCCAGTGTGTGCACATGAAAAGAGGATGTGATTGTATAAAAGTGATTTAGGTTGGGTGTGTGTGTGTTTTTCCTTTTCCTTTTTTTTCTTTTTTATTTGGTTTCTGCCCGACCAGCTCGTTGCCTTTAGTAAATAACACATGCCCATCAGCGGCAAGCGGACGTTGGCGTTTGTCTTTTTGCGTGAGTGAAGTCTGTGCTTTTCTGCATTAACGATTGAAAAGGGGGAAATGAGGAGAAGAAAACATTATTCATACAACACATTATACAAGTTATGGAGACTTTGAGAACTTCCCCCGTTTCCACTGAAGGTGGTTTTAATAAGGTTCCATGGGAGTTGGTGCTTCAGGGTGTTGACTAACGGTGTGTGCGCTTGCGTGCGTGTATGCGTGTGTGTTGGTACGCGTGTGTGCATATGAACATGTGTGTATATATATCTCTTGTCTGAATGAGCGTGTTCGGTGGCAGGACGGCACGTGGTATGTATTACACATCAAAGAAAGGTCAGGCTCAAACACAGAGACGGGCTAAAGGTTAGGGCACAGCTCTATATAGAACAGAGAGAGGAATGAGGCTTATCAAAGCTATCACTTGGAGAGAGACTGCTAGAGGTCACCAAACCCTTGACATGACGTTCAGTTCTAATGTCTTAGCCAAGGATCAATAAGACTACACAAAGACAAGCCAGATAGGCTTAACATCAGTGTTGCCCCAGAAGCTAGTGAAGCCCAACTCTCCCTCAGTCTAGAGAAGAAAAAGAAAAAGAAACCGAGGAAAGAAAAGAAAATTAAATGGGGAAAAAAAGACAAATAATCAATTAAACAACAGCAGTGGAATGAATAAAAGAAATGGTTCATTTGATGCAAACAAGCACAGAGGAAAGCGTTCCTTCACAACAGTGAAAATTTGATGGCGACTGTTTTGGCATGCAGGATAAATGCAAGTCAGAGTGTAAAATAGAACACCTGGGCATATTAGAGATGCTGCACAGGATTAACACCTTCATTGTGGATCTGAATCATGCATGTAGAAGTATGGACAGGTTTATATAGATAACTGATTTTTCTGATTGACCTCTTCTAATTGCATGTATTTTGCTTGTGTCAGAACTGCAAAAGTGAATTATCCACGCTGACAGTTAAAATGGGTAGAACCGGATTTTATTTTATTTTATTTTTTTAAAGCAGAGAGGTGGAATCATCCTTCTTCTTTGTGACTTCCATTCCCCTCCATGTTCCAGAAAGTGACAGGACGCACTGCGTTTTTGCTTACGCATCAATATTTCAGAGCACTACACATGGAATGCTCCAGTGACTTTGAATATAGGATCCATGCTTACACCTCTTCTCTCCTCCTCGGTGATATGACATCAAGTAATGTGCAATGAAAGTTGAAAAACCAGTGCATCAACATCCCCCCCCCCCACCCCCCACATCTCCTCCCGCTATATGAAATCAGCAAAAGAACTGCTGGAAGGATGCTGGACACTTTATGAAATCAAAAGGAAGAAACACAGAACACATACAAGAAATGTGGAGACTTGTATAAAATGTTCTAATTTTGCAGATTAAAATAGTTTTTTTTTTTTTAAACTTCTCGCTGTTGATACAAAGAAATTAGGAAAAGGATATTCAAATGAAAAATTAAATAACTATTATACGCGGGCCATTTTCAAAATGGCCCGCATATATTAGGTCTATGTAAAAGTAACTATGATTTAGAGCATGCGTGTTTGTCTTTAAGCTTTTGCATGTGTGCACTACTTTATGTCATTTTGAAGTATAGAGTCCATTTATCAAGGCCAAAAGGGCCCCAAAGTGTCAGAGACTAATGGACGTCACCCCATCCCTCCCACTGTGATCATCCTCAGAAATTAATTAGAAATAACGAATGGACTTTTTTTTTCTTTTTTAACTCCATCATTTATTACAATGGTAATTGCTCTTCCCTGATTGTAGGTTAGGTTTTTAAACACTGCCTTACACCAAGACACGCTCATCCTCGGCATCTATAATTCATGATATACTTTGCACCAAGCAAAGCTGTTAAATATTTAGTGAATCATTGCCCTAAACTTAATCACCCTTTGATAAATGCATGTGTTTTTCCTCCCTTTGCTCTAGCCGTCTTGTTTTGTGCTCCCGAACCAAAGGGAAACACGTTTAAACTGGTTGGATAATCAATTTTTAATTTTTTTTTCTGCAGAAAAATAATTTACATAACACAACTTAGCGTAATGTATTAATTACAGTACATTGTTAAGTGCTACATTTTGTTTTGGTGAAGCAAGCTATTATCATTGTACTTCATTAAGTATTAAACCTAATCCATATTTAAAGAATGCTTGAACATTAATTTGTTGGAAGAGCTGCTAATGTATTTTCTCATCAAAATGAATAACCTCACTTTAGTTAAGCACCTCTAACTTTGTACTTAATCTGTTCCTCTGTGACTTCCTTTTTACATTAAGGGGGTGTTTATGTGTCTGTTGCTTGTAATTCTTCTTTATTTATTTATGTTTTTTTCCACTTTGGGTTAGGCTAAAGTTTTCAGCTTCATTAAGACCTGTTGAAGAAAGTGTTTATACCAAAAAAATATGACAATGGAAATATAGATTATGTGTATTATTTAGTATTACTCATTCAGTTTGACACAAAAAGTTCATTTAGTATTATCATTTATTAATTTCTTTTGACCAATTCTGTACACATTGAAATTGAGCTTTCAACTCACAACTGGGCTAACAGAGAGAGCAACTACCAACACTAGAATGACCAAACTCATTAAACTGACTGAAGTAAAGGAAGAGCATTCTTACATCAAATTGTTCTGCATGTTTGGTGAAATTGTTTTGAACTGAAACAGGCTTTTTATGATTTGATAGGTCTATCAAGATGATAATCAGTTAATGTAAAAAAAAAAAACCCTTGTCACATTTTAAATAATGATTCTTTCTGCCTTTTTTAACCTCACTAAGTAAAATTAAAGAGATATAAAGAGAAATCAGCTGCTGACTAGAATTGGAGAAATTTTGTCGCTTAACCAGCCATAATCGATGGCTGGTCTTTTTCCAACAAGTGAATATCCCACACAGGCTGCTCTGATAATAACACTCTTCAGTTTAGAAGCTGTGATTAAGGGAGGGTGACTATTGTATTTTCAGTATCAGTGACATGTTAAATGATGACATCAGAGGAAAGCCGGAAGTTATTATTTACAGTGGAGGCATGTCAGCCGTTTGTGTAAGCTGTCAATCACCAGCCGAAGTTCCTTTTGAGGAAGAAACCAGGGGATATAACGTATTAGAAAATGCCAGCCAACTTTTGTAAATTGTGTTGTTCTACTAACTTTACAGGGAATTCATGCCAACTGGTAATTCTACAGTCAATGTCATTTTGAAAATGATGTCAACAACCCAATTTATTAAGTAAGATATCAATTTATGCAGAAATCAATGTACTTCTTTCTGTTACTTTTCAACTTAAAGCTAATGAAAGCACAACATTTAATCTCTTAACATACTGGAATATTACAACAAATCAATTAAAACAACATTTTTAATACATGAATGTGGGCTTAATGAAAAGTGTGTTTGGTACACTGTGTTGGATATTTAAATGTTGCCATTTACCATAGTTACGTTAAATCTGATGAAGAAGCCTCTTATGACTGTAACACTGACTAACCTCTCTGACACATGGTTACCTTGTACAAGTAATAAATAATCAATCACAACAGAAATACTTTTCAAGATACCATAAATACATTGTTTTCTTTTTTCTTCTGCTTCTCAAATATTAAGTTAGAATGCACTAATATTTTAGTGTGATTTTATGGAAAAGCATACATATATATTAAGAAATGGTTTATATTACAATAAAAATAAAAGGAAAAATACAGATGAGCTACAACCTGTTTGTTCAGTGGTAAATCAGATTAGATGTATTTCTTCTGTTAGGCTTTATTTTAAGATGATTTTCAGTGATAAATAGATAATTCAGTAATGATGGTCTAATGTTGACAATATTGTAAGACATTTTTGTCAACATTTTATTGCTTAATTTCCAACTTACTCAGAAAACGCTTGCATTTGCATCTCTTTAAGAACAATCGGAATCACCTAAAATTGGTATTTCGCACTTTGCAAAATGGCTGATGAGAATTCAGCTATTGAATCTTTGATTAGTGGGTAGTTTGCGAATTGAATTGCTCTGACATTATAACAAAGTAGTTTACAATAATAATCCGTATTTGTTTACTTTAAGCCATTGCCCCTATGCAGTTCCACCATAGCCTGCCTTAAAAGGATAACAAGAAATGGTTTTCTCATAAATATCCAGTGAAAAAAGTAGCTAACTTTTTGATGCGGTGGTAGGTGGGTTTTTTTGTTTGCTTTTTTATCAATTCCTAAAGGAATCGGTATCTCCTTCCATTTACCGACGATATATCCTGTTCTGAATATGTGAGCAGCTTCACCAGACCGTTAGGGATCTGTGTACTTACACTTCTCACTTCCTGTTTTGTCTTCCTGATTTACATCCCGGCTGTCTGTCATTGGTGGAAGGGATAATACGCGAGTAGTACAAACAGCCTTTCGCATTATCATAAAATCACAGATGTAAATACTGACACATTCTTTCAACTCCACCTCCTTTCTCTCAAAAGACAAGAGTACATCTTTAGATTCTAAACATCCCATTTGAATGCACCTTCCTCTCTTCTTGTCTCTTCACTCTCTCTGTTTGCTTCTCCTTCTCTGAGGCACTCCATTCTCCTGATGTTTAATTCATCGTGCTTTTCCATCATCCTTCCACCTCTCTCCACAGCTCTGTCAGGTAACAAACAATGAGTTTTTGATGTGAATAATTTAATGCGTGTACTGCAAATGCCGGCGCTTGGCATTACCCATGCAGCACACTCGGCTGTCATTAAGACACCTGATTTCCCCCAAGATTCCTCTTCCAGCCTCGCAAGATGAAAAGGCAACACGCATGTCGAAAATTCTCCCCCCTTTACATCTGGGGAGGAAGACTATATTTTTAGACGGGCTAAATGAGACAATGACAGCGGTAAGCAGTGAAAAGAGGGGAGCGGGAAAGGAAGGCAAAGGAGAGAGGAAAATGAAGGGGAGGGGTTGGAGGGAATATGACTGCTTCCTTGTACATGCCTTTCTTTTCCTTTAACTCTCATTCGATGTCGCGGCATCAAACGGGAATGCTGCTTTCAAGAGTCAGCAAAATCATTGATTCAGTGTTTTCTACACCTTGTTGCTGTGATCCTGAAACTTCTCTCTGGCTGGGTCTAGACGCACGCAGTAGGAAAGTGACGATGGCGACATCAAAAGGAAACGTGTTGTGAGTAATAATGGCAAAGCTTTCGTGCCTTTCCCTCCTAATTCTGCTTCCTTCCCAGCATTCCACCTCCCTCCCTCCACATATCCTGACACGATACAAGCCGGAGACTCGACGAATATGTTGCGGCGAAATCAAATGCCGACCAATTAACGGCCCAGATCCCCCTCAAATTTGGTAATAGAGCGTTATTCATTGCGACAATCATATCTCCGAGCCTAATCCTTCTATATTTAAAAGCAGGGGAGGCACTGAGAGCTATGATAGCAACGGTATAGAAAAGCGGCGTTATGTGAATTACAGCAGCAGGCCCAATACAGACTCATCTATCCTATTCATCTCTCTCCTGAGCCATTCTGCAGACAGACAATCAGCGCACACTGGGACTGTCGAATGAGGATCACCTCCAACAGCAGCAGGGTCCGCACTTTCATTAAAAAGGATTAAAAAAAAAGGTGGAGAGATTGGGGATGGGAGGGTTGAGAGTGGGGGGCAGCGAAGTGAAGGTGAACATAAGAAAGGGGGTTGGGGGTGGGGGGTGACAATGACGAAGATCTGGGCAGATATAAAAGCAAAGGGTAGTGGGTTTTAAGAAATATGAAGGACAAGGATGGAGACCAGGATGGATTCCAGAGGAAGTGAGGGGAACGACGGGAAAGCAATGACGGAGATTCGGTCTGATATGAAGAGATGAAGGCACAGGGTAATATTAATATAACACTCTGTGGCTCTGTGATGTAGAAAGCACAGAAAGAAAGGAAATAAAGAGGGTGAAATGCAGTGAAGGTGGGTATATTAATAAGCCATTGTGGGGATAATTGAGGAATTGAGGGTGGGTGGTGGGGGCTCTGAAAGCCTTTTAAAATCCAACTCTCCCCTCAATCTTTGATTCACTTTCATCACCTCCAGTGTGGCCATGTTGATTGTGTGAAATCCACAGGAGGGCCTTCAATTATTGCATCTCGTCTGTGAACTCCATCCACAGACGTACACAGAGTGCCACTGCCACACACGAAGAGAAATATGAACAAAAAAAAAAAAAAAG
>CAEGAF010052319.1:0-13760 GCA_903067075.1 Micropoecilia bifurca
TGTGTGTGTGTGTGTGTGTGTGTGTGTGTGTGTGTGTGTGTGTGTGTGTGTGTGTGTGTGTGTGTGTGTGTGTGTTTGTGTGTGTGTGTGTGTGTGTGTGTGTGTGTGTCTGTCTGTCTGTCTGCGTGGACCGGTCAAATGCTTTCATTTTTCCACTGCATCTGAAACATAAATGTTCATATTTTGCCACATTTCAAATGCAAACTTCAGTGTACATTTTACATAACAGACTTGCACATGGTAGTGCATACTTCTGAAGCTAGGCAAGTCTTGCACATCTAGAGAAAGACTGGTTTTGTATAATAGCTCAAGTTCAGACAAAATGGACAGGAAGCGTCTGTGAACATCAAGTTAAAGTCTTGTAACAGAATCTAATTCCTATTAAAATTCAGGATTTAACTGAGCCATTTTAACACTAATGTGCTTTGATCTAAATGATTGTTAACTATTTTACCACTGGATGTATTTTTAATCCCTTTGAATGCTGAAAGGTGGAACTCAAGTGTTTGTTTGTTTTTTGACAACTAGAACTTATTTTAGAGGATTATCCAGTATTTAACTCCACTAGAAATCACATGATCTGTAACCAGCTGCCATTTTCCCTACTAAAGAAAGTATTGTGTTTTTAGAGGATATGAATTGTTTGGTTTTCACAATACAAACTGTTTTGTATATAGGATAAAAAGTAACATTTTGGTTTAATTTGGCAACAGCAGCTTCTTCACTCTTTTGTTGTTTCACCTACATGGCCACACATCTGTGGTCTTCACAGAACAACTAGTTCATACCATTTTGAAGACCATTTGGTTGATCAAATTTCACAATTCTGCACAGATTTGTCCTGGTTTGTCACATTAGCATTAAAATCCATATTTTGACTGTAATCATTTCAACTTCTAGGGGCCATGAACACTTGCTATCTGCTTTGGTCGTTTTCCACCACAGATATGTTTGATTGTTCACAGCAGGAAAAGCCTGGGTGTGTCCAATGACATTCACAATGGCTCTGACTGCACTCTGGTGTCTCTCTGAGCCGTGACAGTGAGTCTGCAGTAACAGGGCCCTGGGCATCATATTATGAATCATACCTGGGCTTGTCTTACTCCAGAAGACAAGCCTCTGCCCACATCCTGTTTCCAGACTGCAGGAGTGATGATATAAGGAAGCTACTTCAAATCAGGATCAGAAGGAAACACATGGAATACTTTCTGCATATCCTTGAATCAAGACAGCAGGTCGTTGTGTAATGATTACCCCAGCAAACACGTCAAAAATCACAAACAGCTGAAAACATTAAAGGCCTTCTAAACTGAGAGAAAACCGACGAGATACCTGGTGATAGACTTGAAGGAGGACGATGTAGCGGTGAGAAGTCAACTGTGTGAAACGGGGGGAGGGACGGTGGAGGGGAGCACATATGTTGGCTGTATGTATGTTCCCAGCAGCCCTGCTGGTGTGAGGGGCTCAGTGGGGAAAATCCTCAGGGACTAACTGAACTCTTGGCTCTTCGACCGTCACATCTGGTGGACACACCGCTGGCCTGCATCAAAGGAGAGGACGCAGTGTTACAGCTGCACAGGTGGTGGGAGAAAACAATGGGACTCAAGCGTGATCCACATACCTTACATACATTTACATACACCGTGTGACAAAAAAATATTTTCTCCTCAATGTCATCACATCTGACCAAACTCTTCCTGTTTAAGGGAAGAAGTTGTAGGCATCTTTTCACAATAGTGTGCTGAGATTTTGGCCAATTCCTCCTTACAGAACTGGTGTAACCGAGTCAGAGCTTTGTGATGGAAACTCCTAAACACTGACTTTGTTCTTCTCTGAAGCTTTTACCCATCTGTGCCAAAGCTTTACCTTTCTGATGGTTTGAGACGTTATTTTAATATTTCCACATATTGTTTATTAATTATAAGCCCATCTATAATGCTGAGTGCACCATTAGGTCCCACTTTCCTAGATACTTCCAAGAAATTATGTTTTTAGCCTCTGGCCTTTCCGTCCATATAGTCAGATAGTAATTTTGGACAAATGATTAAATTTTAGGGTACATTCACACCAGCCATGTTTAGCCCAACTCCAGTCTGTTTGCCTAGAAAGTCAACTTAATTTGGGGAGATGTGTGTGAATGTGTAATCAAACTGATACAATGGCTCTAAAATCAGGAAACGTGATATAGTGCAGAACATTCTGGGCAAATGCAACCAAAACGAATGAATGAATCTATCACTGGCGAGAGAAACGGCTACTGTTTGTTTTTGTTTTTTTTTTAAAAACAAAAGAGAAAACCTACGACATCTACAACACTAAAATCTGAACGCAACCCCATTTTCATTCAGATTTTTTTAGGAAGGACGTTGTGCTCATGTCTTCTGAGAATTTCTTCAGTGGTTCTTGGTTCAGCGCCACTACAGGCGAGGAAGGGAACAAGTTTTTCAAAGTGTTTGGATCATTTGACAAAGCGCTCTGTAAAAGCAAACAAAACTGCCTGTGAAAGCAAAAAAAACTGCCTGAAAATACACGGACCCAGATGAAAATGTAACAAATGTTACAATTTTGGTTCTCATTCAAACCAAGTCTAAATGTGAAAACACCCTTAGTTTCATCTGGTTTCATCATCTATTATCATTACCATTATCATCATTATTTATTGTCTTTATTAGGACAATAAAGTGATACTGATACTCTTACACTAAGTAATTTTCCATTGCATGTGCAGACAAAGGAAATAAAACACAGGAACTACACAGGTCTAGTCAACCATTGAATATTTTTGAAAAACTGGAGTCATTGTCAAGTTGTATTTTTCCAAGTGAGATCGTCTTTTTCAAGTGTTTGTGGTTGAAAACTGACCAAAGATGAAATAATATCTTTGTTGGAAGCAGACGCTGTTCCTCCCCGAGGGTCAGGCTCTTGATTACATGGAAAGCACTGTGGTTGCAATATATCGAAAATTAAAAAAAAAAAAACTGTAATTACTATTGAGTAAAAATTGAAAATCCCCGACTTTTCTTCCAGGTGAGTTGTTAAATTGTTTTAGTAACACTTTTTTTTTTCTTTTTATACTGTCTCCCCATTTCCTGTTTCTCCCCATCTATCTTGTGGAAGCTGTGGAGTGTGATCTAACCACAGTTCTGTTCTGCAGGAAACTCTCTGAAGCCGGTGTTGGACCAAAGCAGAGTGCTCTCCAGACCCTTCCCCTCCCTACAGCCTCTTCCTGCCGCCGGTGATGGATTGCCTGTGAGGAGTGATGAATCTTCTTCTGTCAGGTCCTCAACACTTCCTCATCTGGGATTCAGCCTTAAGCAGAGACGAGCATCAGCATCACCCTGCACTGCACTCCGAGTACATCTCGCACGTCCTAAAAGCAAGACAGTCATGGTCAAGGATTTCAAATTCAAATCAGACTGAGGCATGGCAAACCTATGTTGAAATAAAAAAATTAAAAACTGTCGGTTGGGCAGGTCAAAGCAAACAGAGCTAACAACAAATATATAATTTACAAACTAATCATCACTTCAGGTTTACTAGCAGAAATACAAAGACAGACATGATTAGAGCTTTGGTTTGATGTCTCGGTCAAATTTATGGTTGATTTCTGTTTTGTTCTGAAGACTTTCCTCCTTTTTTTTACTTGGTTGTGTACTGTGCAATTGCTTCACACCTGTTTTATGTTTGTCATCACTCATCCTGTTATTTACAGTGTTCCTCTGGGTTTCTTGTATTCATTTGGGGTGATCTTTATAACTAGTGTCAAGCTTGTCAGTGTCGGTTCTGGGGTTCTGGTGTCATTTATGATCTTGTTGTTTGATCTCTGCCTGTTCTTGGTTTTTTGTTATGGTCTTATTATATCAAACATTGACCTACATATGTTTGAATTTCTGTTTAATTTTTTTCCTTTTTTGTTCTTTGTAATTATTAGCTGAACCTTGCGTGGTTCTATCCCAGTAGTTCTTAAATATTATCCACATATCAAGTACTGTCACTTTAAGAAAAGGTTTCCAACAACAATCATCCGAAACGGCATGATTTTCATTTGTGTGTGTGTAGATATGTGCGTGTGTGTGTGTGTGTGCGTGTGTTTCAAATGCCATAAAAAAAGAAAAAAAAATACTGTTCCCATTGTTTGGTTAAATGATGAATGATTGTGTTTCAGTTTTTACTCAGAAGTCAAAATCTTGGTGGAGTCTCTGCTTGCTGACGAGAATAGAGAGATTATGGGTGTTTTAAGGAGTGGATTATTTATACTGGGAGCATGAACTTGATCCAGTGCAGCTACCAGGTGTGTGCAGCAAGCATAAGCCAGATGCCTTTCAGTGCATTGCATTGTGAGATACAATGGAGAAAACAAACTAATAAGTATTGTCTGCTTATTTCTCCCTAAAGTTTAAAACCCTGTGATACTTTCAAAACATGCATCTTCTCAAAATCACTTCTTCTTAGATACGTTTGCCTGAAATGGTATCCAGAGACAAACAAATGATGTGATTAAATTCTTTACTTGCTCAGAACACAGCATCTACTTCCTGTATTTACATTTGGTGCTCTTGGCCCCAGACGCATCTTGGCCCCAATCAACTAGAGTCCGAATGTTAGTCTCAGGTTCGTACTGACAATGTTAATGATTCTGTTTGAAAAGAAACCAGGACAAAAGATTGCAAGTTAGTAAACTCATGAGTTGATTCAGACTGCATTAAACAAACAATCAGTGTAAAAACTCACTAAGAATTTTCCACCTGCTTGATGGGAAATGGACTGGACTTTATCCTGTCCCAGGATCTCAGACTACTTCCTGCATTTTGATTGGCTGTGAGCGCAGCACAAGAAGAGGCTTGCTCCAGGTGCCATTCATGCAAAAACCACCACCGCTTCAGGGTTTTCACTTTTACATAGTGTAATGAACAAAACACTTTGCTTTGAATCCAGACACTAGGGAAAACTACCACATTGTATCTACACTGTGATAATAACCCCAAACCAGGCAGCAAAAAGCCAGAATCGTACTCTGAGATGGCACTCCCTTTTTGTCCCGTTTGCACTTTACACTCACTCTCTTTCCTCACTCGTTTCATCACGTTTTCTTCATTTCCTGTGTGCTGTAAGCAAGTAAGTGGATGGATTTGAGTCCTGGCTAAGGCCCCGGTGTTATGTGTACAGAGCGAGAGAATGGCTTCCTGGTAGCTTCAAAGCCAGAAGATTTTGAGCTCCTTCAAACCAAAAAGCCTCTCTGTTACCCTGAGTGCTGTTTCCCACCGTGGTGGTCAGCTGGCTTTATGAGAGGCAGCGGCACAGATGTTTTGTGTTTGTGACGGGGCGTTTGGGTGAAAGGCCCCCACAGATATCATGGTGGCAGCCAAATCGATAAACTGTGGGTCAGTGCTGAGATAGCCACTAAAAGAAATAAAGTGTGAACCATGTGGTGAAAAAGTCTCATATCTCAGAAATCTCAGCGTGAACGCAAACAGAAGCAGACGGAAACCTCTGTGCGCTCGGCCCAAATTACTTCCTGGAGCTTGACTAGAGTTTCAGTTCTGCCTTCCTCCCTCACACTTTCAGACTGGGGCCAATTTCTGGACTCATAACCAAACAATGAACCCAGGAGCAAAGGAGAAAATGATTCAGAATACATTTTTTGGTTACAGCAATATCGTGAGTAACGGGATGCTCAGATCTTAATTCTCCACTGCAGGCTGGCTGGAGGACAACAAAACCCACAGCTGTTGCATCAGCTGCAGCAACACACCCATTTGCACACTGGATGTAATGGAATCCAGTAGATCAGGCCTTCCCGATAGAAGCAACTTAATGTCTCAAATTTTCTCTGCGCAGCTTGGCCAAGAAAGAAAAGTAAGAAAATAAATTCAGTCTCAATAAAATGGCTTTGGAGAATCCCAAATGATAACTTTGCTAACATTTCTGACAAGTAAATCTACAACATTTGACATATTTAGAGACCTGGATGCAGAGGTGGATAAAAATTGTGCTCAAGTAGGACTATTTCTACTTCCGCAAACTCACTCTAATAGTAAAAAGTAACCATCCACTGGATTGTGAGTCCGATATTTCTTTTTCAAATAACAAAACAGCTTTGTCTGTTATAATTTCGTACAGTATATTATTATAATTATTATTATTATTATTAATACAATCAAACAAACAAGTTATGTACAAATGTTGGTATTTTAAAAACTAAAAGGAAAAACTTACACAAATAAAAAAAATACAAATAACAGATTTTGAACACAAGAAGCAAATTAGTGTTCTTAAACTTAAACTTATGTTAGCATAAGTTTAAGTTTAAACTGAATGAAGTTTTTTCCTCATTCAGTGAAGTTCAGCGTAGGTAATGTATCCAGAAGCGATACTCCATAATAATATTTGTCAAGTAAAAGTAAAAAGTAAAAGTAGTATTTTTTCTCCAGAGGATCATTCAGGTAAATGTATCTGAACAAATAAAAAAGATCATGAGGAAAGAGTGAAGCAACATCTCAAAACATCAACCAGGAAACTTAAGCTTGGTCACAAATGGCTTGACCAAATGGACAATAAACCAAATCACCCAATTCAAGTCTTACAGTTTAAAAGTTTAATTTGACTAAAAATCAGGGAATTGTGTGTAACATTTTATGTCCCACAGTACAGAAAAAAGTTTGTCTTTTATTTAAACTAGGAAACCTTTTCTAATCTTTGATGCCATCATATTAATCAGAGCGCCAAATACAGACTTACAGGTTTCTTGATGTGAGGGTAAATTGGAATAAATTTAGATGGTTTTGAAACAATAACTGTTAAATTACTTGTAATGTATAATCAGTTACAATGTGTGTTTTAGTACATTTACATAGCAGAGTAAATACATTATTCCAAGGGTTTTAATATTAAGTGGTTTAGTGTTTGCCAGTTTATTTTCTCAATTACTTTAGCTCGTTTCTTGAAGCGAGGTTTGTTCAGCGTCTGATATTTTTTAGCAGAAAGTCCATTAAAACATCCCTTTTAATGAGTAAAAAAGTGCTCATTTAGTGACATATTTATCTTTTACTATTCTTTTACTATAACATGTTTCTGTTTGCCGCGAGAAACAAGCAGGCGCTGAGCTCCAGATTCATGAAAACACACCCTTCACTAACACCCACCCTCCGAAAGAACCAAAGACTTTCTGAAAACAGCTCTGCAATCAGACCAATCATGCCAACAAATGACCAAAATAAACAGCAGGAGTGTGAGTGATGGGAGGACACTGCTCCTGCTGTCCTGATGTGACCTCTGGATGAGGCGGCCTCATGACTGATTGCCGTTTAAGCGCAAACCCACTCAACACACTTCCTACTCTTCCTGGCCTTCTCAATGTTCCAGTTCTCTCTTCCAAGCTCCCTCTTTCTCCCACCGATGGGTCCCTCTAACGCCCTGACCCCGCCCTTTCAGTCTGACCGTCTGGGCCCTGAGGGAGGCATCGTGGGAGTTTAATTGCCTCGTACTTCCAAGAAGCCAAGTTCATTACATTAACAGCCCCGACCCACGCCGCATACTTCCAACCTGGCGCAATTTGTTTTTGTACTTATTAAGCTGGCTGAGAGGCCAGCTTACTCTCAGCCGGGTGAGGGAGAAGGTCAGAGGGAGCTCGGCGCGCACAGGCATCCATTGTGGAGAAAATGTGAGCAGGGTCTCACAGGCGTGGAGCGACTGGCTCACTCCGACTGGCAGGAAAATAAAATGTAAATGAGGGTCTCCCTGGTTGGGATGAAAAATCATGAGGCCTTGATGAAGCGATGAGAGGAAGGTTAACGGCAGCACCGACTGTAAGTGTAAACATCAGTTTCTGAAGGGATGGGGGAAACTTTGAGAATAAATTTCCACCTATGTAAATACATAAATAGAGGAAAGGAAGCTTGTACCAAACACATAGTCACCAAGAAAGAAAATATTGGCATCTTGTCTATCTGGGCTCATCTTGTCTATTTTTTGCAAAATTGCTCAAAGGATTATGCTTCCTTGAACAGGTCTGAGGTTTATACTGAACATGTTCATTGCATTTTTTTTCCCACAAAGTCCCTCTTAGATAATGAAATTTTAGTCTGTCATCTTTCCTTACATAGATGACAGAGTGACAAATGTGTAAGTGACGTTCCAAGACTGGGATATTGGTCTGCTTTGTCTTTCCTGTCATGTTACTTGGTCTTTATGATGCTTGATTGTTCCCTAATGCTTTCTAACAAATCTTTGTCATCTGAAAAGAATCCCTGAATTCAAACTGAGATCAAATGTCACACAGACGGACTCCGATTACCAATTTGATGACTTCACAAAGAAAATTGTTGCACAGGATGTTAGTGTATGAGACTCAAGGGAACTAAATATAGATTTTTACATAAACACTGCATAATTTTTCTTTCACTTTAGTTATGTGCTGCAAGTCTATCACATGAAATACCATCAAAATACACCAAAATTTGTGATTGTGATGTCACAAAATGTCATAAAATGCAAGAGGACTGTGAATATATTGCAAAGTGTGGGAAAAGCAGATACAATATAATATAGTGTTCTTCACAAATTTCCTCATTAAAACAAAGAAAATAATAACTGAGACTCACCTAGCCTGAGTAAAGTAATGGATGTTTTTTTTCTGTTTTAATATTTAAAGCAGTCCAGAATCAAAAAGTGTCAAATGAAAAGGAAAAGCAACAAGAAAATCATTGACAATCAGTTGTGTCATCTTGCAATGACTTCTCACAAAATGCTTGAGAAATGCTTTTCAGAGTGGAAATCCACTAAGGTGTGTGTGTGTGTGTTTTTACATGTCCTCAGATTTACGCAGCAGTGGAGCACATTTCAGCATGTAGTGTGTGTGATATGTTACAGCAATTGGCATCGCCTTCCCTTTTTTCACAGCAGTACCAGTGAGATCATGTTGGTAAATACAGAGACGTGATAAAATCATATACAGTATATACTTACCATCAGCATGTTTAGGTTCCTGGCATTATGCATTAAGTGATTGCCACATACAGTTCATGCAAACACACAAGCATGTGTCTCCATTCATGAATTTTGCTCGACCACACCCACTAAATGTACAGTCCAGAGAGTCCCGAAAGACGGACGTGACACATGTGGCTCTTTCTCAACTCTGGAGTTCCTTCTCTGTTGCATTTGCTAAACTCACGTGCATCTACTGCATCTTAAGAATCTAAGTTTAAAACCATGCTTCTAAGAATTCTGGGTTACAAAAGTGCAAATCTGCTGTCGCCGCAGTAATTCAGAGACAATATGTACTTAACACTTGTGCAATTTCTGCTGATGTTGTAAGAAAACCACTGAAAATGGGGTCTGATCCATTTCTTCTGAGATTTATTGGAAATAGTGCAAATGAGTAAAGGCAGAAGCAGCAAAAAAAAAATAGAGAAAAAGCTAACAGGAGAGAAGAAACATTAAGACGTACATTGTTGGACTCAAGGGGAAGCATAAAGGAGGCAATAAGGAGAGAGACAGGCCAGGTCCAGTGGCCTGAATGAGTGAGCGTCTCTGAAAGTGGATATGAAGGCGGATGAGCCACGCCAGCCTCCTCTGACTGCATTAACAAAATCTAATGGAACGTCTGGCTCCAAGAGGCCTCGTCATCATTATCTGACTGTTGCCCCACGCAACCGAAGAGGCTCGTTGTCTCAGAGGCTGCAAATCAGCCGTCACACGTCGCGTTCTCGCTTTTCCTTAGTCTTATTTCCATGAGCCCAAACGAAAATGACTCCTAAATCAATTGTCCTGTACATGAAGAAGCTGTGGTGTGTGGATGGAGGGGGGACGGAGGGACGATGCCTCCTCTGAGCCTGCGGCCACAAATCATGTTGAATTAGGAGGTGAAGAAAAGAAGATGATGGTCATGTGTCATACTTGGAGACATGAACTGAGGTCACACGTTGCTAAAAAGAACAGTTCGGTTTTAGGGCGACCTAAGAATCCAGAGAATAAGCACAGTGTTCTTCACACTGGCAGACATCACTGGAACATATCATCATTAGATATTTAATATCAACATGCCAGAAACAAAACCAATCTTTATAAAAGAAAATAAAAAATAGACAACCTTTAATCTGAGGGCATGTACTCAGTGGAGAATCTTTTTTTTTTAAACAAAATCCCTGGTGCAACATTTAGTTTTACCCAATGCACATAAATGGAATGTAACCAAAACATTTCAAGAGTATCTTTGAACTTTTAATAAGCAATATCTGACTTCCCTTTTCCCTAGGGTGTAAATAAGATACGACATAGAGGTCTTTTTCTTCTAGCCAATTTGATTGGATGAAGACCTGCATTTATTTTGTCCCCATGCAGAGGATGAAGGATAGAAAGGGGAGTTAAGAAAACAGGAGGCAGGACTTTAAAGGAGCTATGCAAAGAGTCAAAGATCTCTCTCTCTCTGTATGTTCTCACCTTGTGAGTTTTTTGTTTTTTAATGTGTATTTCTCATTGGATAGTCCTTATCTTCATTTAGCTCAGAGAAATGTGTTGCAACTGTCTATTTTAGCTCATGTTTCCTGTCCACGTTTAACCAAAACAAAGATGTCGAAAGTCAGGGTGAGTTATCGAATTAGCAGCTCCTTCTATCTTTAAACCAGATTCAGACATCCATAAACGTCTTTATGTGGACAACTTTTAACCTTTTAAATAAAATGCAATATTGTTTGGATGGAAAGGAAACGCTGTGTTTTAATGTATATTTAGAATTTTCATATGGAAAAGTTCTGTTCTGTTGCCAAAATTGGTTGTTTAACAAAATGTAATACTCACAGCAATGGAAATTTTGTCAACAATTATTATTTTCCAACATATTTTTACCCTGCTGAATTCAAGCTAAGTGTTGGATTTTTTTCCAGAATGAGTGTCAGATTATAGCACTACAATAAAATATTCATTTGTTTTAAAGGATTTAACACATATTGATCAGGATGCCATGACAGGTGATTCTGTATATAAAAATAAAAAATACAGATTTTACTTTTATTCAGGCAGAGACAAAACATTAAGTAAGTTGTGACCATATCGGGGGAGCTCTTAGTGTTTTGGTTGAAGCGTACTGAGTTTGTGTCTCTAAATATTTTGGTGTTTTTTCTGAACTATATTCCAGTTTTAGTAACTACATAAATCAACTAAATACATTTTAATTATATTGAGATTTATTTCTCCTCTTCCTGTTAGTTATTTTTGTAATTTTTGTGTCAGTTCCCTTTTTTAATTATTATTTTTCTAGTAATTTTTGTTGTCTCTTCTTTATCTGGGGAAATTACCTTAACATGATGTATGATTTTGTTTTGTTTGTTTGTTGGTTGGTTTCTTATTTGTTTATCATCGTTCTCTTAGAAACTAACACATTTTTAACAAAAAAAATTGTCACATATTATTCTTGAACATCTTAATACTAGATAGGTCAGACTCTGTGCTATTGAAACAGATCTGATTCCGCAGAGAAAATGACCATTTCACTAAAATAATTTATAAAACCTGTTTTTAATTAACAGTTTTTGGCTGCAAGACAACTTACGCTGAATTAATCTCTACACTTCAGGGACCTGAGCTCAATTTAGATAATTTTAGATTGATTCTAAGTGCAAGAGCTTCTGTAATTCACCACATTAAAATCTAATTTTTGGAGAAAGAAACATCTATAATGGTATATGACTGCTTTAATTTTCACTATGTGGTAATTTACAAAAAGTTAATACTGCATTGTTGGTGATTAATGGGTGCCAAACAAAATAAAATGTTTACATCTGAATTAACGTCACACTCCACACCCAAACAAATTATCCAAAAGGCTGGAAGTCCTAAAAACGTAGATTCATATTTTTTAATCTACTTTGATGGTATTTATAATTCTGATTTAATAATGTCGATCTAGCAATAAGGATTCCATCACCAGATACTCTATTTATAGAGCAACACTACTGCTGTAACATGAAGGCAATAAGCTTCTTGATATCCCTGAAAAGCTCAAAAAACTGCAGAAAAAAATACTGGAGAGTTTTTAAATCGTTGAGATTCTTCTTGTAAAAGAATGGATGTTAAAATTTTACAATTGTTCTAAAAAGCACTAAAGGGTTTTAGGATTAAATATTTCTCAAAGCTGCTTGCCAGGTATGAATTACCTATTCCCCTCAGGTGTTGTCAGAACCCGAATTTAACAAGGTGAAGCAGCATGTAATTTTTATCGTCCTCAGCTCTTTTAAATAAAAGAAATGCTGAGATGTGCAGAATCAGCTGGCTCCCAGAAATCAGAAAGAAAATAATTTGCTGCAAATTTCTCAAAAAGGCCAAAGTTTGTTTAATAATTTTAGATTTAACATGATGCTTACTTGTTTTATTTGGAATTTCTATTTTACTCTTTCATAAATTTTAACATCAGGTACAGAATGTATCTTATTACAAGACCACTTTTACCTTTTATTCTGTTCAAAATAAGTAAATAAATGTAGCTTTTGAAAAAACTGCTTTCCCCCTTACTTCAGCAACAATAAACATGCCCTGCATTAATTGACGTTTGAATGAAGTGACTCAGGCCACGCTGTGTTCCCTCTCAGTGTATTTTTAGTATTGTGTGATTCTCACCCTGAAGCGAGTCAGTGCGGCCAGTGTTTGAGCGGGGGTGAGAAAATGACAGCATCCTCTGAGAATGAAAATGGGCAACAAACCAGGAGGCGAGTGGGTGGTTTGTGGACAGGTATATAATCTCTCATTAATCCATGGCACTTAACCCAACATGCACTGACTGCATCCTTTGTGCGCCAGCGGAGAGAGAAAGTGTTACGGGACCTGAGGCAGCTCTGATTCAGGACATTCCCAGGAACGCCGTGAGGAAATGAGGACACTGAGAAGCTGATGCATAGAGGCTCTGTGTCTATTTGTTCACCTTTGCAAGGTATGAGGGAGGAAAAGAATAACAGCACAAGGTGAGAGCAGGTGGGAAATGCGGCCTTGTGTACTTCTGCTGAGCCACCAAGTCCAAATGGTCATGAGATGACAGGATGTTATGAATTTTAAGGAATTCAACTCATGTGATTTGGCTGCTCACGCACCAACCACACAGGGACATTTTTTCGCCTCTGAACAAATGTCCCTTTCTGCGTTTGTCTTCAGCTAGCTTGTTTTCCTTCAAGCGAACAGTGGCTCATGTCAGTGGATCTCCAGATAATCATTTCTCCATCATTTTAATTCAACATCCACCCTCAATTGGCTTTGTGCTTTGTTTGCTTCTTGCAGTCTCCTCACCAGCCCGGGTACGGATTACTTGTAGTACAGGAAATAATCACGCTAAGGTCCATTAAGTGGGATGGCAGGACACCATATCAGCATTAATCTCCCACTTAGCAGAGCAGCCCCAGGAGGGAGAACAAGATGGAGGGGAGACAAGAGAGAAAATTGTTTGCAGCTCTTCTTTATTCCATTTATTTTATATATATCCTAAAATATTTTGTTTTTTACATTAGCACAACTAAACCAAAGTTTTGTAAGATTAATTGTACTTGTTTATTGGTTTACATTTGTTCTTTTCTTCTTGCAGAACTGCCTGATGTTTGATCAAATCAATAATGTATTGCAAAACTCTGAATTTACTGCAAATTTTTCTCAAATCCACAAATGATCAAAATGTGCAGACAGGCTTACATTTATGTACACACAAAAATACACACACACACACACACACACACACACACACACACACACACACACACACACACACACACACACACACACAC
>CAEGAF010052340.1:0-26060 GCA_903067075.1 Micropoecilia bifurca
CACACACTCACACCTAGGGACAATTTAGACAGATCAATTAACCTAACAGTCATGTTTTTGGGCTGTGGGAGGAAACTGGAGAACCTGGAGAAAACCCACACATGCACAGGGAGAACATGCAAACTCCATGCAGAAAGGCTGGGGCTGGGAATTGAACCCAGAACCTTCTTGTTGCAAGGCAACAGCTCTACCAACTGCGCCACTGTGCAGCCCATGCCCATGATTATAAATTCATTTCATAATATTGATATCATGTCTCATTTACATTAAATTTACCACCAGGAGCACGTCATGCCAAAAAGCCACCAAGATTACCAACAGCATCGTAATAAGTGAGCTATAGTTTGAAATAAAGCCAATTATGTTGTATTTTTGCTTCAGGGGTCACATAATATCTTCTACTTTGAATAAAGATAGAATTAATTTAAACAACCTGAAACTCACTTTCACTGCTACAAAAATATCTTTCAGTTCTGAAGTTCTAACCCAGAGGGTAGTTTGGTTGAAATTAGAAACTTTTTAGTTTTAAAATATGTTTCATTAAAAAAATGTTATGTATTTGCTATTATTTCACAAGGTAATTGTGTTTCATAGAAAATAATGGAATGGAGACATTTCGAGAATAAAGCACTGAAATGATGAAAATGAAACATTTGAACAACAGTTTTATTTTGAATGATGTCTGTTTGATTAATGATGATTTCTAAAATTAAACTACTAACGGAACAACTTTTGCTCTGGAGGTGTAGGTTACCTCTACAAAATCTGTTTCATTTTTTTTCAGCCTGTCTAATTTTGCTTTTACTCAATTTACAACATGTAGATATTTTAGTGTTTTGTATTTAATTAATGGCAAATCAAACATTTTTGAGTCTTTATCTCTGTAACCAAAAGGAGAAGAGATTATCTTTTTAACAAAAAGAAGGAAAAGAATTTTACACTTTCTATTTATCGTGCAATCCTAGTGATGGGAGGAAAACACTGCCTCAGCACATTACATTTGTTAATTCTTGCTGCAGTTGCAGGGAATTATAAAGTGGAGTGCTAGAAGTTTGTAATTCATATCTAAAAAGGAAGACCTTCAGTGGACAGATAAAAAGGATAAAACTAATGCTGTCTGTGTAGTTGGTTGATAGCTGGGACAATAGGAGAAAAAAAGGGATTTGTAACTTGTGAGTTAAATTACAAGGACATACACTTGTAAATCAGTTTATTCAGACCGATTTACAATCAAAATCATCAATTTTCAGCTGATTTTTTTTTTTTTTTTTTTGTTATTTCTACTTGATATTTATTTTTACTTTTTGAGACATTTTGAAGAATATCACATTTATACTTTTTGTCTGTCCAAAAATGGTATTCAAAAAAAAAAAATCTTTAAAACGGTGATGAGTCTGAGAACAGAAAACAGCCCAGAGCTTTGCTGGCCTGGAGACCCACATCATTTAACATACTGCCAACACCACTCTGCCTGCACACGGAGCACCCCACTCACTCCATCCACACTTCAGTCACTGCTCATACTGTGTTTGTGTGTGTGTGCGTGTGCCTGAGTGCGCGAGTGTGTGTGTGTGTGTGTGTGTGTGTGTGTGTGTGTGTGTGTGTGTGTGTGTGTGTGTGTGTGTTTGAGGAAGAAACAGAGATGAATGACCGCCTAATCACTCACACAATGCAGCGAGGCCCCATAATGAAAACCACCGATAAGAAAAATTAACATAAAACCTAAGTAGTACAGGACAAGACAGTGGACATAAATAAAGAAGCCCCAATGCACCATAAATCTAAACTATAAACACAAACACTGACAACACACTCATGTAACTGAGAGGCTTCCTCACTCTAGGCCGGGGAAAAAGACCCTGGAGCACATGTGCTCGTATCTGCTTTATCCTCATTTTTACTTTTTGCCCGCTCCCGCAGAGCTGGGTCCTCCGCTCATAGCACGGTGCAGTAAGTTTTAATGGTAAATCAACAAAGGGGCGACATGAAAGAAAGGCTAGCTTTCCAGTTTGCAGGGTGAAGAATTATTCATCAGCACTGTAGTGTTGCACTGCAGGCGAAAATCCTGCAGCAGCGCTCCATTTTAATTGCCAGAAAATGACTGTAAATGATACACAGAGAGAGAAGGAGAAGGGGGCCCAAAAGGAGAGAGAAAGGGAAAAGAGAGCTGGAATCAGAGGTATAAAGAACTGGGAAAAAAAAAGAAATCCCCCACTACCAACAGCTGCCCCCCAAAATTGAAGGCCGCGGTGATAAAAAGCTATGTGGCAATCACAGAAGTGGAGTGTCCCCCCCCACCCTCTCCGGCAGTCTAAAAAAGCGATAGTGAAGGGAGAAAAAGAGGACAGGAGGGCGAGGGGGGGTGCCATCAAAAAAGGAGTGGTGGGATTAGGTCTGAGAGAGAGTTTACTACGCTCTTTTTGTGCGCCGAACCTGCAGGATTAGAGATAACAAATGTTAGCTGAGGAGGAGCACCTGCTGTGAGCTGAGAAGTGGAGGAGGAGACGTGGAGGAGAGGGGAGGAGTGCAGAGACGAGCTAACCCGCTAAAACACCAAAATGGGCTTTTGCTGCCCCCCATGCAGAATTAGAGGAAAGAGGGTCAAAGGAAGAAGGGGAGAGAGAGGGAGAAGCAAAGAAGTGGATGGAACGGGTACAAAGTAAATTTGTAATCATCAAACAGATGAAGGAGGGGAGGTATTGTGGAAGGGTGGGCACTGAAGATGCTGCTCTGTGGAGCCCAGATCCCACACTAATCGCAGCAACTCCAACTTTTTCACCTGTCAGGATGTTTGTGACTGTGGTGATCAAACTTTATGTAGGAAAAACATAACTAATTTCTTACCAACTTCTCTTTTCTCATTTGTTCCTCTCATTGAGGCCCTGCTCTTTTTCTCCGCTGTACTTTTTTTTTTCTCCTGTCCACATCGCTTTGGGGAGACGTGGCTAAAATTACAGCTGGGGCCTTGGGACCTCACTGTCTGTTCTCCTCAGTGACCCCAGTCCAGGCAGCACTCAGACTGGTCAATCAACAATTAAAAGCCTGTCTGTAGCCACTAACTCAATTCAGCCACTCAGCTTAGTGGACTGTTAGAAGCAACTCTCTCAGACAGAACCGAGACAGCCATAGAGGCATCGACTACCCTGCTTCTCACACACTCACACACACATATACAAAAAGGGTCTTGCTGCTGTGATCACGCCTACGGAACCTTATGTTTGAACCTCCGTAGGGAAGTCATAAAAATAATCCCTTTTATGGGTAAACAGGAGTGGAAACAAAGGTGACAACAAGAAGAGGAAAATATCTACCTTGAGTTCTGGCCTGGATATAAATGTCACAAGCTCTTTTGGTAGTTGATTAGTGCAACAAAAAATGTATTAACTACAATAAAAGTACTTGACACAAACTAATGCAAGTATGACTGCATTGTCAACTATGAAGCACTGAATCTGGAAGGCTCATCTGATTGTTTAAATGTAGCAGTTCAAAGATGTGGAGTTTCAAATGCATCGGGCAAAAAGTTGTTGCACAAGTAGAAAATGGAGCGACTACAAGACAGTGGATGGGTTTAAAAGGTGCAGCGTTGGAAGCAACATACACATGGAGGCCTCAGTCCTCAACACAGCCATGGCAGGTTTGAGTCCTGGCCCACTGACCTTTGCCCCATGTCTTCTCCATTTCCCATGACCCACTTTTTTGTCAATCTATTGTGAAATAAAGGCCCCTTAGAGCCAAAATATTCTTTAAAAGAAATAAATACACAGAATAATTCATATGTTCATGTTGCATTAAGGGTTCTAATCATTTTCTTAAATCGGCATTGCAAAGATGTATCTCGTTTGGTAATAATGTAGAGGCATTGGTGGAATAAATGGTTCACCTATGTCAGCTGTTATGCCAAAGGATTTTACATATTCACTCTATTTTCTCTATTTCTAAATTATTAGAAATATGCCTCCGTAAATCACTGGACACAAAATAAACAAACTCGCCACTCCTTTTCACTCAAACTCAAACAGGTTTTAGCTACTATGGTCATTTATTTGCAGCCTTATGTTTGAACCCCTGGAGAGGACGTTTCATTTGGGAAGCAGGAGTAGAAACAGGCATGACAACAGCAGGCAGGAGTGATTTACCTTGAGGTCTGGCCTGGACAAAAGGTCACAACCTCTCTTGGTGAGCTGCACCTCAAACTGAGGGTTTAACCCTTCTTAGCCTTCAAAACCGACTTTGACCTTTTCTTAGCGGTGATGTTAAGCAATTTACTGTAGTGGATTGTTGGTCAGTGTGTATGCGTGTGTGTGAGTGCGTGCGTGCGTGTGTGTCTTTGTGTGTCTGAGAAATTCAACATTCGACGCAGACACACACCCATTAAAGTAAAATGAGCACAAACATATGGGTGCTGGTTCTCACTCTCAGCAGACGCACACTTCACTCGCTCCATATGCTTCCTGTTTTGACTGTTTAATCTTTCACTCACGGCTTCAAAAAATAAATAAATAAAAAAACGATTTGAAAATGTAAAATGAAAACAAAAGCCAGAGAATAACTGCAGGGGCTGGTAAATGAAGCATAAAGACCCCGAGTGACCGAGGGGAATTATTTGGCTCCATTAAGCAGGCATTAACATGAATTACTATCTAATTAAAATTAAACAGCTCATTAATAACTTTGCGTTGGGGCCTTAGTGTGGAAGTTCTCCGGAGTGTGTGTGTTTGGAGTGTGTGTGTGTTTGAGAAAGCGAAGCTGTGTTTGAGTAGTGGCCAAGAGAGCAATCGAGTGGAGTAAACCTAAGCGGTCGCCCCAGAGGAAAGTCGGGGCCAAAGAGGGCTACATGAGTGCACTCAAAAAAGATGTTCCTCTTCAAACAAAGTTAAGTTTAGTCACTGTTTAATTGTGCAGCAGAAAGAACAACAACTGCTAGGAAACACTTGCACCACTGTGACTCAGAGGATAAGAGCACAAACACTTAAAATCATAACATCAAGCAGATGGGAAACCCGCAGACTACAGCTGATAAGATAAGAACTCCAAATTAAATTGAATGAAGATGAGAACCTACCTAGTTTACATTAGAATATTTGCACATACAGTAAAAAACCGGGGCAGTATGTGCAAGATACATTCACTCACTCCTACAGCGTCCGTTTGGGGTCATGGCCTCCATGCTAGCAAGCAGCTCAGCACTGCGGGGCCTGTCAGGGAGACAAGAAGACAGAAAAAGGTAGTCAGTGTCCTGGACTTTAATGATAAAGGGAGAAGAGAAAAGGCGCTAAATCCAATTCACCTCTTTCCCCTCATTCTTAGCCCTTAAACCCATCCGACACCAAGGGGAAAGGCGTCTCGATTGTTTCTGAAGGGAAGGCGACAGCAAAGGGGAATGGCTTTCTAGCCCTTAAATGCTGAGTTTTTCTTAGAAGTACACTTAAAAAATGTAGGAAAAAACACAGGACTTACAGTTCCACACACAAAAGCAAAGATTTTCTGAATTCGGGGGTTTCATTGTCATAGTGACCACTGTAATGAGTGGACTGGAGTATTTTATATATTCTCTATTGATGTGGATCATAGTTAATCAGTTTAAAAATATGAAATTTAAGAAAGAGAATTAATAGAAATATTTCTCCTTTTAACACACGTAAAACCGCTAAAATTTTGTTTGATGCATTCTGATGTATTTCTCCAGTGAAAAACAAATATACAAAATACATAACATGCATAAGAATATTTGCAGAATTACTTATTATGAATATATTTAAAATATCAAAGATGTAAACACATTTTAAAAAACATTACACATGTTTATTTCTTGTTCAGGTAACTTTGGTATTATGTTTTCAATGTCAGCCTGCATGGGTGGAAATCCATGTAGGCTGACATCTGCTACAGGACTGATAACTGGTTAAGTGACCTCTAACATTAAGTCATGTATGTCCATTTTTAGTAGTTAACAAAAACTGATCTTGAATGTACTTTTTAAATAAGTGTTAATTGGACATTTTAACCGCTATCTGCTCTCAAGAGCTATAAGTATGTACAGATAGCATCTTATGAGGTATTTTAAACTTTCTCAGTTTTGTCACAACTATAAATTTCTGTTAATGTTATTGTGATTTTCATAAGACAAGACCAACACATAGTCATGTTGTACTGAGAAATGGACCTCCACCCTAGCCTGCAATCAGCCTTTTATAATTTGATGTAGATGTGCAATTTACAATTCACATGACAGGTTGAACAGTGATCTTTGAGATATTCAAAGTTTGAGATTTATTTTATTATTCAAACTGTGGCTCGTAATTCCATATATTTTCTTACACCTATAGTTCCTTGGTCATTATGAAGCTGATTGATCACTAATGATGTCTAGCAAACATGTGAGGCTTTTACTGACAGCTGTAATTGTGCTGAAATTAATTGCATACATGTAGGTTCTCTCTATTATTTGAGTAACTTCTGGTTGGTTGTAAATCATTTTATTCAGTGGTTTCAGTGTAAATGGTAATTAAAACATTTGTGCACAACATTTTTCAGATTTATTTATCAATAATTTGAACAAAAAACTATGCATTATTATATTTTTCTCTTCACAATTTTGCACTACTTGCATTTATCTCTCAATGCAGTACAATATATTGTTGTCATTGCATTGTGAAAAAGTCCAAGAAGTGAGAACAAGAGGTTATAAGATGGTGAAGTGTATCTGCCATGAAGTGTCTCCAGATAATACAAGTTAGTTCCACAACAAAGTAACTCAATAAATGTATAGTCTACTTTTGTTGATTTATTTTCTAATGTGAGCTTTAATATTCACTATATTAAATGTGTAATGCACAACATTTCAAAATATCAAACTTTGATTTTATATAGGACATTTTAGTTGAGTTGTGGTGAACTTGTTGAGAGTTCCCAAAGTAAATTCTGATATGGAACCCATACGGTCATTTGTTGACTCTCTTTGGATTCATATAGAATTAAAATATACATCATCCAAAACAACTGAACTGGCGCCTTTACCATTACTGATTCTGCTGATCTGGATAAACACATTGTTTACAGTGTGAAATGTGCAAGTTTTGAGCCATAAGTCAGATTTACAAGCTCCAACTTCCTGCGCATTGATAGTGGAAACCCATCATCCAAATCCACACGATCGTCCAGAAGGAAATACGACAAAGAAATAATGACAGATAGCTCTTGATGATCAAGAATGAATGACAGGGAAGGAAAGAAAGGGAGTTAGAGCCCCAGATGTATGCCGGTGCATGCATCAAGCATATCCCTCCACCTCCTACTCCTCTCCTTCCTTCTCTTGGCCAGGAGCTGTTTACCTCTCTATCAGCAGCGCTCTCTGAAAGCAGGGACCCCATCCATATTCACCGGCCTCAAATTCCTCTGCTTATCTCCCCACCAACCCTTGAAAAACCTCCTCGTGCTCTTCTCTGCACATACATACATACATAAACACATCTTTATGGAGGCGAGAGGCAAACGCGCCGGGCCAGGAGGGGGTCGGGGATAAGAATCACCTTGAATTCAAAGCAGAGGATTGGGGGTCCTCGGTGGGCAGACGAACAGGCAGCAAGGCACATGGGCTGAAGCTCACACTGGCATGACACAGACAGGTAGACTGAGGCTTTATAGGCTCTGAGTCCAGATGTGTGCGTCTTTGGTAATTCAAAGGATTTGAAATAGGGGCATGTTGTCGTCAGAAGGTGCCAAAAAGTGTGCATCTAAAGTATGGACTTTCAAAATGCATGTCCAAATCTGATTTGTAAATAAGTTCCAGAACAACTAGTGAGAAGGAATTGTTTTCTAGTAAATGTGCTAGCATTTTCTCTTCTGTTGGAAAAAAAATCTTGAAAAATATGAAATCAACTGGTCAGATTTCAAAGAAAACTGGAGAAAGCTATCAGCCAAGACAAGTTTGATTCATCCACCTCTTTTTACACCCCATAAGCAAAGAAAATAAAACTTGGAGAATACAATTGTTTGTTTGTGACCATAAGACACTCTCTTGTTTTGTTTTTTTAACTTTGACTTTATCCTTTTCATGCGACAACAAACAAGGCATATTTCTTTGGACGCCAGAATAAATAAGCAAATTGAACTTAGTGTGCCACAATCCTAAAATATTTTTAAATAAAAAATTTAAAAAGAAAGAAGTAAAACTCACAGGTTTCCAGAAATTTCTCTGACTCTTAGCCTGGTGTCAGGCTAAGTGTCAGACTCCAGGCTGACACTTGGCCTGTTTTCAATAAGCTGCTTACACCAGCATTCCTACGGAACTAGTTGTGCTTTTTTTCCCCCTGCAATTCTATCCTGTTTTTCCAAAACAATTTGTATCTGTACGTTACTTTTCATAGTATAGGTCTTGCGAAAAAATATTTTTTTATACAAAATATCAATTATTTAATAATAAAAAATTTGAGCCAGTTTTGTAGGATATATTTAACTATTTATTGTTTTGGAAAGTTTTTCAAATCTACCTGTTTGAAAATTCACAAATAACATCCAACATGCTGCTTTAAATGTCTATTTTTAGAAGCCTTGGATGGATCTATTTGTAATGTTGAAGATTTGTCAAAAGAAGTTATGAAGTACATTTTCTAACTAAATCATAATGCATGTGTGTTATATGCATGAAGCTATCCTTTTTGCTAGATGCAAGTTTGCTTACTTTCTATTTTGGTATGACTTTTTGCTAACAACATGGATCTGTGGGTTCCAGTTTGTGGTTTGTTGACATAACTTACAGATATGTTGTCCTCTTGCTTTTTAAACCAATTACTTTTCTTCAAGATATTATTTACAGTGTGCCATGGTTCTGTCCCCAAATCTCTCTGATGCAGCTGTTGACTGAGATTCACTTGAGAATGCAGTAATGGTAAGGTATTGATAGGATCTGGACTGGCTTTTGTTATTGATCGCAATCACTGATCTATTGTACAGTATTTATGTTCTGTAAAAACAATAATTTTAAATAAATTCTAGGTGTTAAAAGGTGAATCCAAAGATCTCCAAAAGCTTTCATCACACAAAAAACTTTCTGTTTAGGCCACCTCAGAGGTTCCTGACAAATCTAATTGGATTATCTGTTATTCCCAACATGGAGATTCAAATGAAGTGGTCCAAACACTTATGATGGTGGCTGCTTTGAAAAGGAGGGTGTGGGGAGGAGGAGGAGTAGGAGACCAGCTGATAAGCTCTGCGAGTACAAGTTGAGGGCTCAAAGAGGCTCCGGCAGCAGAGACACATGGAGCAGGAGGGGGGAACTCTACCCCGCTTCCTCTGCAAGCCATGCTTGTTTTGGGATTGAAGTTGGGAACTCTCTCCTCTACTAATTGCGCACTGGTGGTTTTCATGAATATTCATTCTGGCGTGTTCAGACCCCGCCTAATTAGCCGGGAGATAGAGGAAGAAACTCGCACCTTTTACCACAAGAGAAACACACACACCCCCTTCCTTAGCTGCATTCTCAAGGGGATGCTGGCAGAGTAGCCCAAGTTCATTAGCCAAAAAAGAAAGAGGAAAAAAGTTACCTGAAAAGAACAGGACGATTTAGTGTTCAAAATGGATGGCCTACAAGCAGTTTTTTTCCTTTGGCGATTGCATATTTAGTGCCTATTACGCATGTCTGTCAAAAGCAGTGAAAACAAAATACAATTATCTGATTGAACGACTTGGTGGATATTATTCCACTGTCTGCAGGAGGCACATCGCATGAATTTTAACATCTAAACACGCTCCTGCTGCTGCCCCAAATGTTCCCCCTGGAAATACGAAAAAGGATTATTGATCTGCAGTGAGGCTGAGTACAAATCAAGGATCCCTTCAGAAAGTTTTGAAAAGGGGTGACCAGATCAGGGGGGCAAGGAGGGGGGGCACTTATAATCATGAAGTAGCAAACCAAAACTGAAAGTCATACGAGATATTCAGGAGTTTTATTCTGATGTTGCAGTAAATTTCTACAACATTCCTAGAACTTGCTGGAGCTCAAGCGAACCAAACAGAGTGGGCCTCTTGGCAGACCCTCAACATGCTCTGTTCCCAGGGGGCTATAGTTACCTTTTGTCCTATGGTCTTAGAAAGTCTACCTATATGGTTGTATTTTGGCAAACAGTTTCTGACCAGATGGCTATTTTTTCTTTGAATGTCTAAATTTTTTCTTCTTTTTTTTAACTTCTGTTGTATCCAAATGCCAAAAACTAGTCTTATTGGTTGGTCTTTCAGCTGTACTGGTTTGGGATTAAATGCTTAGACCTGCACAAGACTGTTGTACATATGTTTTCCAAGAATTTTCAATTCCTCCACTGAATGAATCTAACATGAATCTGGGCACTCAAGGGGCCAATTTATTTGAAAAAAGTACATATCGGTGGTAAATTTGCTTTTTTTAAAAAACGCCTTTTCCTTTCTATTATAATATTATGAGTAATAGCTTTAAATTTTCTTCTTTGTTTATTAATATTTAACTAAAAAGTGAGAATAATTATGTAAAATCTTGACTTTTAAAAAATAAAAGAATCAAAATATGATATCAATAAATAAATAATATATCTTCTCTAACAAGACGTCTTGTTAGTACCTGAGATTGCAGCCCCAAAGCCTCCGGCCCCCACCGATCCGGCCCCCCTTAGAGACGCCACTGGTCTGAATTAAAAGAGATTCACTCGTCAGAACCGGTTTAAAAGCCACAAATTCAGAAACTTCCTAAAATTGATTGACACCTTCCTGTGTTATTTTTATCGTCTATCTGAAAATGTCAGAAAATGCAAAGACAGTTTTAGAAACTCTTCAGACGTTTTTATAGTTTTTTTTCTCTGCACATCCCAAAGGAGACGGGAAACGAGAGGGGAACTTCCTGTCTCCTGACAATAACTGCTTTATAATAAGGTATAAGTTAAGAGACGATTGCTATTAAATGCTTTCTAAATTTCCTAAATTACAAAAACTGGAAAATAGTTGCATGCCTAAATGATGAAAATAAATCGAAACTATAATTTGGACATAAAAAGGTAACATGCAGTTTGGATTACAAGTCTGAACTCGTTCCGCTCTTCTCATTTTCTCTAACGCATTCCCACATCTGTATCATAGGGAAAACTGGCAAAAAAGTGAAGAATAAATCATAAAATCATGATGTCATATAGACACAAAGAACACTTATTTTTCCTAAAGGAGGTCACTCAACTTCCTCAACACTCATCTCCGCGGTTCACACTCGGATCGCTCTGTAATTTCATCCTTTATTCACTTCTTTTTTTTTCAACCCATCATATCTCGCTCATTTGCAGCCGTCTTTTCCCTGAGCGGCCCGTCCCTTCACAGCTGAGTTCTGTGTGATCCCCTTTCATCGGGCGCACCATGGAAACCTTGTGCGTCCTGGCAAAAATGCACCTCAGCGCAACAACAAGGCCGTATTCTTCCCCCTGCAAAAAAAAAAAAAAAAAAAAAAGGGCCCAAAGCATCTGGAGCTTTTCTCTTTTCCAGCAGCTCGTCACTGGCATGGCAAAGCACAAGCCTGGGTCTGTGTGACAGAAACCAGCGCTTTTTATAGACTGGAGGAGACAAGAGTGACTGAATGGCAAACGAGTCTTTATTAACTGAGCTGCGTGGAGCTGCGGGTCCCTCGGAGCAAGCGACACGCCGGATCTCTCAGGGGGTTTTACGCACAGATTCCAAGAAGTTTTCTGTTTGGAATATCTCGAAATATCAATATAATATATTGCTTTCTCATTTAAATAATATTTCTTCTCAAACAACTGATTGCATTTTTAAAAGTCTTATTTTATGGCTGCATCGCAGAAAACAGTATTCCATGAAACCCCTAGTTAGTTTACACATTCAATTAAGCCTTTTTTTAATGTGTTTTGCGAGTGTCGCACAGTGTTAACTGATTTATCTCTTTAAAAAATATCCATTCATACGCCACGAGGTAACAGATTGGATTTACTTATTGATAAATTGCATTGAGACGCGTGAAGAGCGTCCCCCACTTATTCAAATAAATATATAAAGGACGCGTGGGCAAAAAACCACGCCTTTCCCGGAGATGATGACGAGCACCTGTGACCCGGCCAACATTTTGCTCACAAACGCACACACACACCCACCTCACACACACTTTCACACACGCACACTACACTGTTAGCGTATAGGAGAGACAAGGGTACAGCGAGGACGCATCCACAGCAGAAAAAGAGACAACTTACCGTTTAGTCATGAAGCCCCGGATTAAAATGAACACCAGAGCCGAGTAACTCCTGTAAAGAAAAAAAGAAAAGAAAAAAGAACAGTCGCTGAGATAAAAACGGGGGGCAGGAGGGGGGGAACCCACATTGCTTTTAGGTGAATGATTAAAATGGGACCTTCCCCAAAAAGCAGCTCCTGTTTTAGAAGGAGCGGAACATGCGCCTGATTGCAGAGTTTTGGGCGAATGGAAGGGGAGAGATGTAAGATTTGTTTAAAGCCCCGCATTTCCATTTAAGAACGTGATTGTGTTTGCAAAGATCCCTTTCAATCTTTGCATCCCCACCACCGCCACATCCTCCCCCCTCCTCTCTCTACCCCTTCAGCGTCTCTGAGGCTGCTTTGCAATTCATAGAATTGGTAATTTGCTATTGGGACAAAACGTGAAGGGAAAAATAATCAGATCAACCGGGTGAGGAAGAGAAGAGTAAGCCAGGAGGAGGAAAAAAAATAAAAAAAAACAAGAGATTTATCTCTTTAAGTTGCAATGCTTCAAACGATAAATGATATTTGAAAAACATTACAAGAGTTGAGTAGAACATCTTGTCAGGAATTATGTTGAAATTAAATTATGTTGTCTTGTTATAGATAATGATCAGGAGGAAGTAATAATATCTGCTAAATTTAAAGAATAAGGTCCTACAATTTGGGGGCACGTGTAGAAAGCTTTAAAGCTGTGCCATGTATAGTCTTTGAATGGCAAACCAAAACTAAAATCTATAATACAATTCCAAGAGTTTAATTATATTGTTGTATTTTTGGAGAGGTTAGAGTTGGCGTGACATTCAAAACTTGGCAGAGACGGAAGGGCAAATAAATATGCATTATAAAACCTTATCCATGTTGTTAAATGTACATTGTACCAAATATTTCGCAAATAAGGTTATCAAATTGATTGGGGGCTGGAGCCGAATAATGTAAATACGTCCTGTTTAACATTTCTCCTGCACGCTGCAGAGAGTCAGCCTCAAACAGAGAGCGCGCATCTTGGCCCCATCATAACCAAGTGGGTGGTGATGATGAGGTCTTACAACACTGAAAATTACTGGAGACAATACAAATAAATGACAGACGTGGAAGCTTTTGAAACAGAGCAAATGCTCTCAAATTTGTCACACATTTGCCTCTTTCTAAGGCGCTCACAGACGCATCACATCAGCTTATTTGCGCGCCTCTCCTCGTGTGGGAGGCTGCAGAGCTGGAGAGGATCGCGCCTTATAATCTGTTTAAAATGAGGAGCGCTATAATCATCAGTGACCTATTATAAAGGTGCACGTGTGTGTGTGTGAGTGTGTGCAGATGTGTATGTGTGTGTGATAAAGACAGAGAGGGGGGTGTAATGGGGGGGGGACCTTTCAGAAGGATCTCCGTACTCCCCCACGTGGTTATTTGCAAAACAACCGATCAGAACCTGTGGAAACCCAATCAGATCCCGCTGCTGCTGCTGCTGCGGCTCCTGCTCACCTTCTATACCGAGAACATTTAGAAGACACGCAGAGTCTGTGAGCAGGTGCGCACAGAAACTCAAAGAGACATTTCATAAGTAGAACATATGTTTTTCCTCTAACATATGTAACACCGGACCTCCATCCATCGCGCACGCCGTCCTCTGAAAGCGTGCGCCTATTGAGTTTCTCTCCAGTGGGCTTGAGTCGGAGAGGAGCCAATACAAGCCGAGGGGAGGCGTGTCTTCGCTCTTCCCGAAGACCTCCCAGAGCAGGTTGTTGCGTTTTTGGCTCTAAAGCCCGGAGACCTCCGAAGCGCTCGTCAGTTTTCCAAGTTGGAGCCATGGCGACAACAGCTCAGTACATCCCGAGGAATAACTCCTTACCGTCCAACCCGCTCATGCATCCGGATTCGGACAGGATGCACCAGGGGACGACCTACAGAGAAGTGCAAAAAATGATGCACCACGAGTACCTGCAGGGGCTCGCGGCCACCAATACGGGGCATCCGATGACCCTGACGCACCATCAGTGGCTGCCCACCTCCAACACCGACTGGTCCAGCGGCACCCACATCGGTCAGCAGGAGCACAAAGCCGGCGTTCAGGCGAGCAGGGAAGACTTGACCAGCGGCTTCCACCACAGATCTCACCTGGTGCACCAGCAGACGCAGAGCGCGCACCACGGTTCGTGGGCGCCCGCAACCACGCACCACCTGTCCCCGCTGTCCCCGGCTTCCAACGGCCACCAGTCGCTCGTCTACTCCCAGCCCGGATACACAAACCTCAACGCGATGTTGAGTCCACAGCCGGGCGCCCTGCACCACGGCATGCGGGATCCGCTCCACGACGAGACAGGCAGCCACGATAACCAGATGGAGTCGCCCCAGCAGGCTTTCAGCCACCACCAGGACCACTCGGACGAGGACGCGCCCAGCTCCGACGACCTGGAGCAGTTCGCCAAGCAGTTCAAGCAGCGGCGGATCAAGCTGGGCTTTACGCAGGCGGACGTGGGCTTGGCCTTAGGCACCCTGTACGGAAACGTCTTTTCTCAGACCACTATCTGCAGGTTCGAGGCGCTGCAGCTCAGCTTCAAGAACATGTGCAAACTTAAGCCACTGCTTAACAAGTGGCTGGAGGAGACAGACTCGAACACGGGGAGCCCCACCAATTTGGACAAGATCGCCGCGCAGGGCAGGAAACGAAAGAAGAGGACCTCCATTGAGGTTGGGGTGAAAGGGGCGCTGGAGAACCACTTCTTGAAATGCCCAAAGCCATCCGCTCACGAAATCAGCACTTTAGCCGGCACTCTGCAGCTGGAAAAAGAGGTGGTCCGCGTTTGGTTTTGCAACAGAAGACAAAAAGAGAAACGAATGACACCGGTGGGGGTCCCGCACCCGAATATGGAGGACGTATATTCCCAGGCAGAGACCCCTCCACTACACCGCACACTACAGAGTCCTGTGCAGTGACTGTTTTCATGAACAATCCGAGCATTTAGAGAGAAAAAAGGGAAAGGGACTGTGGAGTTTTACAGTATTTAAGTTGAACTTTTGTCCTCCCGAAAGGGAGAAAAAACAAACAAACTCAAGATCAGTTTTTCCTTTTAGTTTTCGGAGATTAAGTTAATCGGATATAAAAATCAGAAGGGAACATGATAGGGAAACAGAAAAAAAATGCTAAAACTGATTCCATGCGCATTCAAATTGAAGCAAATATCTTTTATTTACCAAAATCAAAGAGAAGAAAAATATATCTAAAGTAAAAGTTGGCTGTACTGAAATGTTAGACTCGATCTCCTCCTCCTGGTGCACCATGAACTCTTGGACATCACTAGAATGAGGTGGTCGTCTGAAAAATGATTAACACTGGAGATAAATGGCTCACACTGAATGAACTTTTTTTGTGCTTTTTTTTTTAGTCTCAAACTGCTCAACCAGATTTCTGAACATGAGTGCACACTTTCATTATAATATAATTATTTTTCTGTCTTTTTGCAAATACTTTAACTTAAGTGTCTTCACCTGCAAAACGTGTTTTGAATTTTGCTCATCATGTGCTCATCGGAGCAGTTTGTTTTTGTTTTTTTTTTGCTGTTTTTTCCTGTTTCCTTGATGGTGGATAAGTGTTGGAAAATCGTGAATCAAACATCTGTCAGACACATTTACAGTTAAAGTCCAATGCAACAGAACGTTTAAAGTTCTGAGGGCATGCCTTAAAAATAATAAATAAATAATAATAATGAAAAGTTTTCCAACTGATCACGTCGAAATGTGCAAACAGCATCAGACGCTAAAATGTATGTTTTTTTTAATTCGCATTTTCTTTATGTTCTTTTTAGAAATTATATTCTTTGCATGGAGCACTTATTTTTTTTCTCTAATACTATTATTATTATTATTATTATTATTATTATTTTATTGTTTGTTTATAAAAGTGTTGTTTCCGTCACCGAAACTGTCTGCTAGTCTGCTAAAACTCAAAACATTTCAAGAAAACATTTGGTCTAACAATAAAACCGAAGAATAACTCAGGTAACTGTAGAATATATCACGCCTGTACATGATTTGCTGTTTGAATCTGATTGCATCTCTACCAATTACCTTCGTTCCATAGAAAAACTGTATTATTTTAGAAGGCTGTACTGCGACAAAAAGAAAAAAAACGATTTTTTTTCTTTCAAATCTATTTATTTTGTTCTCTTTCGATGTGTAAGGAAATCTGAAAATCCCATGCGTTGTGTCATTTCTCAATGTTGGATCAGTAAAAAAAAATGATGATAAAAAATGAAAATAAATAATACAGCAGTGCTTTTCAACACTCATGAGGGATACTTTCTTTTTTCAAGAAAAAAAATAATAATAAAAAGAAACGTTTTAGAGAAAATGTTGCCAGGATTATTTCCGATCTGTAAATATGTCCAATATGTAAACTTGTATTTGTTCTGAGATATTGTTTTTGTTTGTTTTTTCTTTTTCTTTCTTTGTTTTCTTTCCGGGCAGTTTTGTACACTTACTAATTCCAAGAAGATATTTTAATATGATTTCATTTATGAATCTGACCATTTATATATATGAATATTTATTTCTTAAAAAGTGTTTGGAGCTCCTTTTGTTTGTTTAGCTCTGTCGATGGTTTTGTTGTGGATTTCCTTTTTTTTTCTTTATGACATTGGTTGTTTGTTGATTGCTAAATGTAGACTGCAAAGTCACATTTATATTTATGTTATAGTAATATTTTATTACTTACATAAAACATATATACAAGAAAATGTCTTTTGTCTTTATTTGGATCCAAAGCAATCGCTGTTTTGTTACCGTTTCTTGTAGAGCATCAGCAGGCAAACAGGATGAACATGAAGCTGAGACAGATCAGACTGTTTTTTTCCTCTTTTTCTCTTTTTTTTCCTTTAGGTGCAGTGATTGGTTATGTAACAAAGCATCGTTTGAAAGCAGAAGCTGTGTGTACATGTGCTGTTTAAGGGAACTGACAACAGTTATTTTACCTCAGGCATTCCCTGCTAACTTCAGTCTGTGACGCTCTTCAAGTCTTTGTGTAAACGCAGAATTAAATTGTGCAATATTAATGCAAAATTATTGTCTTTTTATTGTGGTGCTCTTATGTTGTTATTCTGATTCGTTTAGAAAAGGCCAAGGTAGGCATTGTTCATTTAGCTTCCCTCCCTCTATAAACTATCAGATGACATGTTTTGGGCTTTGAAGGGAGAATTGTGACGACTCTTTGATCTGGCAGAGAAAAATGCCTGGAGGCGCTAAATCAACTAAAGATAAAGAGAGAGAAAAATAGACTTAAAGGCCCAAGAGTTGCTAAACGGACGAAAAGGGATTTACAATCTGCAGAATTTTTAAATGTATCACTTAGTGAATCATTGACTTCTATGTTGCAAGAGCGCGATGTATTGCTTTCTAATTCAAAATTTTAACTCCAAAGTGGATTTGACCAGATGTTGTCATTGTTTTTCTACGGGCGCCCCCCCCCCCTCCCCCCCTCCCAAAGACAGCACCTAATTCTGAAATAAACTACAGGCCCTTCTTGTTTATTTTTCCTTCCACCATAATTTGAAAAAAAAAAAAAAAAAATTCGTTCAAATACAACACCACGAGAAAACCCGTAAAAATGTGGGAAAGCAACGAATAAGCTTGTAAACCACAAGACCTGATTTTTTTTTTTTTAATTTTCAAAAATTATTGGAGATTTTGCCTCGCGATTCACGTTTTATTATTATTTCGTTGCCAAATCCCAAGCCGAAACCGTCACAAAGAGTTTGCTTGAAGTTTTTCAAGAAAGCTTCTTTCACATCCTGGATTTATTTACATGTGAGTTATTTGTCTGTCTATGAAACCGAACTTTGGAGTCCGCGAATCTTTTTTTTTTATTTTCGTTCATTTGCTCCAGTACTGTTTGTGTTCAAATCTAGTTTTCTGCGCGTCTTTTGCGCACCTGAAACAACCAGCTGATATTTACTGCGACAACATAAAACGGCAACCTGCATTTTATGTGGCTGTGAAGCGAGTGTCAAAAAAGTATATTTTTAAGTGACAGATGTAGTCAGTCCGCTGGAGGAAGACACGCTTAGGTGGACATCGATTTGCCAAACAATAACGAGTCAAAAGCTCCACCTGCCGGTTAAACTGCGGTTGTTCAACATGGTACCTGGATCTCAGGTTCTCGAAAGATCATATTCCAACCCGAACATCCACACAGATTATTGTGTTTCTGAGTTTATTTCAGTTACCAATAACGTTAATAAGTAAACTCATTTAGGCAAGGAAGCACAGTTTAATATCAACGTGTTTTTTTCTGAACAAGCAAACTTATTTAATTTACTCATGACACAATCTTTGACTACTTCATAGTCGTGTAATATTTTAGACCTTTAATTGTGTTTAATTTTAAATAGTATTATTTTAGATAATTAACATTCGCCTTTTTTAGTTGCTTTATTAACTGCAATAGTGGAAAATATAAATTTTTAACAGTGGAGGAAAAGATAAATGACAAAAAAAAAATAAATAAAAAAACGTTTGGTTTGTCAAGCTAAACCTTTAGTTAGCACTTAATGTTTGCACATTAAGTCCTTGTTGTGCAACAGTGGTAAATCAGTTACTTCAAATAAAATATAAAATCTAGATGAATAAATAATCAATGAAAAATTCTATAGTGGGTAAAAGTTATCAAAGTGAATTTATAATAAAAACAATCAAAACAGTCTGAAAAACCAAAAGAGATATGTCTAGATAAAACTTTAAATGACTTTAAATTACTTTAAATGATGACAGTTATCAGTCAGAATAGCTCCAAAGACACCTCACCACAGGTTGTTGCCCAAGTGTTAAAAATAAAATGTGTCCACTTGAGGGGTCTGGGAGTTGGATACGTCAAAATGAAATCAGACAAAGGCGCTAGACTCATAGTATGTAAAATGTTAAAACCCAGTAAATTAACTGTAAAATCAGCCCTAAAAGGAAGCCAGTTCAGAAATACCAAAATCAGAGTAAGCTTTGACAAGGATGAGACACAGTTATTAAAATGTTCCTTAATTGAATTGCTGTGGTTGCAGTAGAAGTGATAGAAAATAGGTTTACTTAAAAATGCCACAATAGGTTCTTATAAATGTTGATTATTACATTACATTAGCATTTCCTCCAAAACATCTCAAGACAGATGATTAATGTATCTTTTTTGGTCAAACTACAGGATATTTTTCCCCTTTCCTTTTTTATCAATTTCTTGATTTCCAAGATATGTTTAAAAAGTATTCATGGTTCTTTATCACCAGTAGGCACAGCAGTGGAAATCTGTTATCTGGAAATCTGGAAGTGTACAGCATTTCTTTTTGCTCACTAATAAATTAAGTTGAATTTCAAACAAGCTTGCATGAAATTTGAAGGGTTTTTTTTATTACTAAGACAGTTTTAAAAAAAAAACAAGTCTTAAACCACCTAAGAGCCAATAGGAATGAGCTAAAAACCATTGCAAGCCTCTGAATCCAACAGGGTGGACTAAACGTTTAAGCAAAAAGAGTCCACAGTGGACCAGATAAGAGAAGTGGTTGTTGAACACACTAACTGTTATTTTCTCATGATATGCAGTTTTTTTCCCCCTTGCTTTGTGGAGGTACCCAAGCTCCATTATACCATTAAATCAATAATACATGAGCAGAACCCACCACTAGACAGCAAAGCTCCCCAAAAATGCAACCCACAAATCACAACCGTCCATCCTCCCCTCTGCTCTCATCCCTGCAGCCAGTTCTCCTGCACTGAAGGGGCCCTCTGCAGCTCTTCGGGAGGAGCTCCAGCTTCAGCAGTGCCCAGACGCATGTGAGCACCAGTGCCTCCTTCATCAGGGAAGTATCGTCGCACACAGAAGAATGTGGATTAGTGATGATTAGCAGGGATTATGGCTGGTTAATGGTGGGAAAATACATTAGGAACCATCGGCTCTGTCAAAGGGGGAGGGGGAATTTTCACTCACACTAGCGGATTTGCATTGATCCACAGCAAATGAATGAGGATTAGCAGCATCAAGCTATCTGCCAACAGATAAATAACATTAAGCGCATTATAAGGCAACGCTTGTTATTAATTACATTACAAACGGCACTACATTGCTGGCAATTATGGAAATAATAGAAGGAGCTGAATAACATACTTGGAGGATTCTAAGATTTCTGTTCATCATTGTGCAGAAATGGGTAATGATGCAATAGAGGGCAGTAATAATCAATTCAGAAAAAATATTTCAGCTTTGCAGTTAAATAATTTAATTTACCGTCGTAATTGTCTGGCACCTTTCTTTCAATTACCTGTGATTTTATACCTGAAAACGAGCCACATTTATTAGAGTGTACACAGAGTTCAGAATTGACTTTTCATCTACCAGACCTTTCTTTTCAGATAACTATAGATGGATTCATCAGATGCTGGATGTAGTCAAAACAAACTCTCAATCCCACCATTATGGAGCCAACTTTCCAAACAATGAGGGCTTTCACAAGCTTGTTTGTTGTTATTGTCTTAAGATAAGATAAGATAAGATAAGATAAGATAAGATAAGATAAGTTGTCTTGTCTCTTAATATGAAAGCTGATAGCAGAAGGCTGCATTTTTGTTTAATTTAGAAATACAAATAGTTTCAAAATAATTCTCAATTTAAAAAAAAATCATGATTGATTTTCAATATGTCAAACCTTCAATGCGAACCTGTGTTTTATTCACTGGAACAGTTGTTTCAAACGGTTTCATGTCAAAATAGCCTCAATACTGAGTCACAGTAGTTTGTATGGGTAAGCTGAAAGACTGATGACACTTTTAGAAGTAACAACAGTCTTTCTGGCATCTAAAGTATGTGATTTATGAAAAACGACATAGTGCTTTTATTATTGACTTTACAGTTCTCTTGTTATCCCATACCTACTTCCAATTGGTGAGCTAGTTTGTTGTGACTTCCTGCAAAAAGCTGTTGTCAGAAACTCAGACTGAACCTCAGAATCCATCAAGAGCAAAACTTAAATACGGGTCAATCTGTGTTTTGTGTTTTCTTAGCAATCCAACAGGTCACCTTCATCCTTTTTTGTGTAAAGTTTATGCTTATTATAAACTTTAGCTTGGCTTTTAATTCAGCATGTATGTATATGTAGAATCAATTCACAAAAAATATTGTCTCTGGATGTTCACGGGTCTCGGTGAGGTGGACGTCAACCACCAGTTTCTAAACTGATTAGAAGCTGACAAAGTTGTCTGTACTTTGTGTCGTCCTCACATTTGATGAGGTTGACTATGCAGAGTCATCAGAATACTTCTGTAGATGGCAGTGTGAGGAGTAGATGCAGAAGTGTACGGTGTTAACTGTAAAGAGGAAAGGTGTCAGCACAATTCCCTGTGGGCCCCATGTACTGCAGACATGGTCCTCATAAACTATGGGACAGCCAGTGAGGTACTCCAGTATCCACTGGGACTTGTGGTGTCCACTCCGGACAACTCCAGCTCGTTCCTCGGAAGGCTGGATGGTGCTGAAAACCTGGGAGAAATCAAAGATCCCAATCCTCTCAGTGCCTTAAGGGTTCTAGACTGTAAATACAGTTTTTTTTTTTTTTTACTTTTGATGTAAAATGCAGACTGCTTAAATAGAAAGTTCTGATCAATATTGATAGATTATAACACTGATTGCTAAATAAACATTAAGACAATTTACATCGCTCCAAAACTGCTACATGTAGTAAGAATTTCTTAAAACTTTCTACCTTCTCTTCATTAATCCTACAGGTAAAAGAACCAGGTGCTTTCTCTCTGCCTCTATTACCGTGTCTTCCTCCCACTGAGCTCAACTCTCCTTTTCTTACCATTTATGTAATAAATACTCCTCTCCCGCAGTAAGTGGCACCAAAAAGAGCGGACTTGAGATTGGAAAAAAAAAGAACGGAATAATGCATTTCTTCATCAAAAATTCCTTCTATTCCTCTACCTCAAGGTTTCCCTCCTCTGAGTCACTTGAAAGGTGGGCAACAATGTGGCCACACAGTGAACACCTAGTTACCATATGAAACACTCCAGCAGTGAAGTGAAGGAGACGGAGAAGGGAGAGGAGAAGTCTTGTGTTATTTATGATACTGGACCGTGTAGCTATATGGGTTCCCCCCTTCATGTTGGCTCAGAGGTATGGCCCCCATATGCAGAGAGTAGTGGTGGGGGTGCAGCTTTAGAAAGCAACTCTCCCCTCCTCACTGTATCTCTTTGCTCCTCACTCAGAGCTTTAAAAGAAGAGAAGTAGCCCGTCTCCTTCTTTCATGGCTTTGAGGGACATTTTATATCGCCTCAGGTGTCTGTCAGTGTGACTAACAGTTCTGAGAGTGGAGAACTAATATCTCAGGAACTTGCCTTCAGGCAGCTGCACATGGATGTTACTGTTGGTGGTCTTACAATGAAAAGAAAGTCATATTTTTAAGACTTTTGGTGCAATGTAATTATTACAAGATCTTTCTGATCAATCTGATTTTTGAACAATCAAAGTGGAAACTGTAGGATCTTATTTGAACAGAATGGGAAACACAAAACAAAGAAGGGAAAATTGTATTGCTACCAAGTATTAATTACAAGGTACTAATGCTTTTATCAGTAATTTCAAATTATTTGGAATGAGGCTACTGATATGAAATCCCGACCAGATGTCAGTAAGTAGCACAGACACTCACACAAACCGGCCATAAATTAGTTACTATTTTGAAACTTAGCTGACAAAATGTTTATATGCTGACAAAATTTCAAACAAGTTTGGTGGTACAATATACTTCAAAGTAGGTCCACATCATGATGCTTTCACCCTCAAACCTAACTTTTAGGATGGTGTTTTGTTGTCTGATTGCAATGCCATTTCTCCTCTAAATATTTTGTGTGCATCGACATTCAAAGAGGTTCATTTTGGTTTTATCTAACTGAACAAGAGTTTCACTGGTCTGTTCAAATGTTCTACAGCAAGCATTAAATAATCTTCAAAATAGTTCTTTGTTTTCTAGATGTTCATATACGTATTTTGAGGCTATGCAGAACTTTATGTTTTTAAAACTGCACATGTAATGATTTGAAGGACTTAGAATTCAATATTGTCATTTTGCTCTGTGTTGGTCTGGGTTCCACTGTGCTGTGTGATTTGTTTTTTATTAAGGTAATCTAGTTTACTCTGTCCACGGTGTTCTATCATTAATTTCCTCTAGTTATACCTGTTTCTGAGTTGCTTTGACTCTTAACTCTTGGTGTTTTTTGTCATATCTTCTCTCAGATTAACATCCCCACCAGAGGTTTCTCTTTGGGTAAATTACTCTTACATGTTCCTTATCACACTATTCCAGTATATATCCCATCTGATTAATTCTCAGATCCTCCTGTTCTGTCTAATACTGGTTTCTTCCAGGTTTTGTTCCCTGATAGTTCTGTTAAGGATTTAGATGTTTTATGCCATATTTGAAAATCCCTTTTGACGCCATAGGTTTTGACTGCAACAGGTGACATTAACTTGCCCTGTTTTAGCTTTTTGCATTCTGTGTTTTTGGTAGTTTTGTTTTTTCATAAGTGTAATATTTTTTCTCTATGTCATTCAATTTCTTCATTATACACCAACTTGATTCAGTGGAAAATGCTCAGTTTTGTGCTTCTTGACAATGGCTGTGAATATTTAGGTAAATGTAATTTTTTGATTTTCTACTTATGATAAATTTACAAAAATGTCAAAAACCTTTTTTTCACACAGTCATATCTGTAGGTAATTTTTAGGAAAGGAACTAATTTAACACAATCTGGAATAAGGCTGTAACATAACAAAATGTGTAAAAAGTGAAGCGCTCTGAAGACATTCCAGATGCATGGTATGTGGTAGAATTCATAACAAAGCCGCATTTCAGTATTATCTTTTTTGGACCTTGTGACTCATGTGAAATCATACAGCACAGCTGCGGGGGAGATCTTTCAGACTACTGCACAAGGTTGCAAAGTTAATTGTTGTACCAAAAAGGACACGGCAGCCTCATGTAAAAGATTGTCCCTTCTCTTCACCTTCAAATAGGCCTTTTGTCAACTATTGCAAAAGGCGCTGCAATGTCTCTTGACTTCAGTAACAAGGTTTACTGCAGAGAAGGGAAAAAAAAGATGCGGCCTCGTCGTAAAGAGACACACCAGCAAAGAAAAATGAAGGTCAGCTAACCCCAGAGCTCAGAGAGATGTTCAGGGCCTTCCTTCTATCAAATGCATATGAAAATAATGAAAAATATACCTATTTAGAAATGCATACCAGTTGAAAAATGTATATTTTGCATACACGAAGCAGCTTGTTGTTTCGAGTAGGGCTTTGGCAAATCTAAAAGTGGATTCACATTCTTTACTTTTGTCCTCCATCCATGTCTGTTTTTTTATGCATGTAAGACTAGACGCTGATGTTCTGAGCCACAGCAAATTGGAGGTAGACAAGAAAAAGATCATAAAAATGATTTCACTGTCCGCGACAGCTGGCTGTGGCCCGTGATGCTCAGTTCAAAGGATGTAGATTGGTGGGTAAATGAGTGCTGCTGCTCAGCCCACACAGTCGACCGAAACAACAACAACAAAGATAAGAATGATGAGAATAAATAAATAAGGATTTTGAAAGAGAGGGGGGAAAATGAGGCAAGTAGGCGGGGATAGACACAGCGGCGTGATGAAATGAAGGCCTGCCACTGTGCTCAAGGACACCGCATGCCACCATGTAATTAGAAATGTACACAGATGATTTGGATGCAGCGATATGATTAGGCAGAGCAGTCCCCAGTCCTGGGCCTAATCAGCTCACTTCTGAGAGTTGCTCCACTGCTGCTGTTGCTGTGTGTATGTGTGTGTGTGTCTGTGTGTGTGTGTGTGTGTCTGTGTGTGTGTGTGTGTGTGTGTGTGTGTGTGTGTGTGTGTGTGTGTGTGTGTGTGTGTGTGTGTCTGTGTGTGTGTGTGTCTGTGTGTGTATGTGTGTGTATGTTCAGAAGGGACTTACACACTTATGCTCTCCCCCGACTACAAGTTTAAGGAGGATGTGCCAAAAAAAAAAAAAAAAAAAAAGAAACTCCTCCACAGAGACAGTTTAACATGCAGATATGAGAATAACAACGAGGGAAAAGAGTGAAAGAAAACATGGATACATTTATTGAAAACCTGTTCATGGTGACAAATTGCGTAATTTGTATTAAAGGTATTCGGTGTATCCAGTATAACTCATTTGCTGTGGCTTAAGATAGTAGGCATAACCTGTGAAGGGGAAGCAAATTATCCATGTTACATGTGTTATTATTCAGTAACCTTTTCATCTGATATTTCTAAATAAAACCCAGTGCAACAAATTCCACATGTGAGTAAATTAATCTTAGTATAAATACATTGATTCTTCATATGTTTCAGAGGTTTGTAAGATAATGTCAGGTACAGAAGGTCTTTAGCCTCAGCTAATGAGAAAGGTGGCATGAACTCTGTTGACTTTTTAAATGACTGAATCTGATTTTACCATTCATTAATGTTTGGCTGTGCATGTAATGGGCCAGAATATAGATGTCTCCAATATTCTCCGATCCTATGTCATATTTTCATTAATTGTAAATTGAAAATCAGTATAATGAATATGAATAAAACCTTGAAAACATCAGTGTGTGTGTAATTAAGCTACATAATGTGTTTCACTCAGTGAACTAAGTTTCAGAAATAAATAAAATGTTCAATAATATTCTACCTTATTAGGTGGGTCTGTACATTTAAAACAATCATTTTCCTGCCATCTTGTACTACTTTGCTTTAGTCTGTCACATATAATCCCACTATAACGCAACAGAGATTAT
>CAEGAF010052342.1:0-14921 GCA_903067075.1 Micropoecilia bifurca
AGTTAGATGCTGCAGCTTTAAACAGGTTCAGTGTGAGAGTCACTACCAGGTGGAGCAGAAGCGGCTCCGTCTGTCAAATATGACTAAATATTAAATATTACTACCTGTAGCGGAGCAGCGGTTCAACAGCAGAACCAGCGTCTTACATCGCAGCTCCAAGACTTAAATCGTTTTACAGGTTATTAGTTTAGCTTTCTGACCGTCATGCTAATCTGGGTGAGTGTTTGTAGCTGCACTGCTTTACCTGCTGTCTGATCCTCCATATGTCTTTTTTACTGCAGTGAACCTTGATGTAGCCAAACTCCGTCAAGTATGTCATTGTCCTGTGGGATATACTTGTCCCACAGGACAAGTATGTCATTATTAGCTAATAGATGTCATTATTAGTAATGACATCTATTAGCTTCGTTGTGTTGATGCATTTTGACCTGCTTCTATTTTCCGCTGCAACACGCAAACGTCCCCATTCACTCAGTGTGTTATAGTTACACATCGCTTAGGATTTGTTGCTGAAGGAAAGAGACCAGCTGCACAGACAGGCTGAGAAATGAGATGCAGGTGATCAGTATTGGCAACAGAGCCAATTATTGCCGATCACCGATTATGCTCTTTTTCACGGAAATCGGCCCGATTGTGATCGGTGACCGATCGATTGGACACCGATTTGTATTTAGTATTTGAGTATTTCTTCCCAGAAGACTTTGAGTCATTTGTGCGAGCAAAACTGACCAAGCAGGCGATTGGTGCCTTAAATTAAAAACAAAAACTGTGCCAAAAAAAAAAGATCCACAAACACCTAAACCTCGCCACCATCGGATAGGGAACGAAAAATACTGGAGAAACATCAGAACAGGCACTGGAAGCTCTTCTAAATGCTAGCAGAGCTATTGCTACTGCCACCAGTGCTGAATGTGAAACCACAGACCAACACCGGACTGAAGGCCAGACCCTAAACAGCTGTAACTGGACACAGAGCTATAAATACTTACTGGATCACACAGTTGACCAGAGGTCAGTGTCAGTCATTGTTTCATTTACAAAGCAAAAGGTGGCAGCATAGCAGCAAACACCACCTTCTACAGCAACTGTGTCCTCTTCCTGTTTGTCCTCCTCACCTTCATCACCTCTTGTGGTTTCTACAGTCCCATCGACTTCAACCTGCTCCTGTTCAGTTCATTTGAAAAGTTACTCATCGCTGCTGCAGAATACATTGCAGCATGAACAGGACAATGTTAATTTGACAATATTTGATCAAAATTTATAAAAACAGCCTGCACTGTTTTCACAAAAAATAAATATTTCTCAAATAAGGTCTATTGTTACAACTAATCATGGATCCCTTCAACTTTCTTCATTCTACAGTCTTACAGCAAGAAGCCTAAAAACCACCAATCAAATTTGCATTTGAAACATTACTTAAGGCAGTTCTTCTAAAATAGAGGTGTGCGGCCCCCGGGGGGGCATGACGAGCTGCCAGGAGGGACGTGAGAAGAACAACTTTATAATTGTCTTTATTCACACTTAACTGACAAACAAACCTCATAAGGATCAATCAGTCACACAATGTGATGTGTTAGGAAAATAGTTCTGCCTTACAATGTATTAAATACAAGACCCCCCCACTCCCCCCCCCCCCCCCAAGCACACACACAAAATCATGCTTGTGGACAAAAAAAACTAGCAGGTATAGTTAGAACCATGGAACAAACAAGGATTATGTAGTGAAAACCCCATTAATAGACTGGCAGACAGTCCAAACAAAATGGGTTTTATCATTAAAGCAATTCATAAATATAATAATGGAACATGATCCATAACAAAATTCTACGTGTTTTATTTAAGGTTAAGTCGTAAAATGACAAGATAATAAAGACAGCTTAACTATGAACACCGGGTTTTTTTCTACTGTTGAATTTTTGTCTCCAATAAGAACATTTGATATGAGCAGGTGTCACTGTAAACCTAAGAGAGAATGAATGAAGAGTTTATATTATGACCGGGAGTGGGAGCAAAAGCACAGGATGGGCCAGAGCAGCAAAACCTGAGAGAGGACAGTGTTGAACAGATGTAATCAGCAAGTGTGAAAGTAGAGGCAATAACTCCACATGGCAAAAGGTGGAGAAGTGAATCTGTCTCTGTCAAGAAGGTGTGGAAAGCATGAAAAAATGAAAACTAAGCCAGCTGATAAGGAAGGAAGAGGTGAGGTGCAGAATATTGAGAACAGAAAGTGGGTATTAACACAGGTATATGACTGAACTCTGGAAAAACAGTCCTTCAACATCTGTAAAGGTTCAGTAACTAGTGACATATCCCACCTCTGACCGAATTGTTAAAGTCTGCATCATAGCCCTGCACAAACATGAGCTCCACTTGTTTAATATATTATAAACATTACATTTAAAATTAGAAACTGATTAAATGGACAAGTTACATTAAGTCAGTTGAATTAATTTATTTGAAAAATTGATGAACTTGGAAACTATAAGGTTATAAGTTGCAGCAGTAACACTTTACGTGAAACACAACTTATATGACACTTTAATAAACATGACATAACTCCTGCCATGAACATGAATAAACCTTCATGAATATTTATGACTTGTCATAAAGCGTCATTTGGTAAATCATGACACTTTTAATACAAAGTTGACATTATTCAAAATGTCTTTGTTATGACAACCTGACATTAACAAATAAATCATTACTGATATAAATTTGTTATAAAAGTATTACTGATTGTACTTTAAAAATTAGGTAACTTTATGTTATTAAAGGTAAAGTTTAATCAGTAATGATTTATTGGTTAATGTTAAATTGTCATAACAAAGACATTTTGAATAATGTCAACTTTGTATTAAAAGTGTCATAATTTACCAAATGACGCTGTATAACAGTCATAAATATTCATGAAGGTTTATTCATGTTCATGGCAGGAGTTATGTCATGTTTATTAAAGTGTCATGAAGATCTTATTCACCCCCTTCAAATAAAGTGTTAATTCTAAAACCGACTGAACGACGGGGATATATAGTTATATCCACTAAATTAGAATGCATTGTTAGATTGGAACATGTATGAAAAACATTTTTTGCACATTAAAAATATTTTTTATAGATCTGATGCAACACTGTAATCTTAAATATATTTTCATTAGCTGCACAGGAAATATGATCAAAGTTGTGGCTGACATAGAAAGTCATATCACTTCTTTCAACCATTCAGAAAATATGCTTTTTAAAAAATGTAATGAAATGTATTTCTCTATACCATGTAGAGTTAAAGAAAACATTTTCTTTGACTCTACAATATATCAAGGAAATGTTATTCTATTAAAGAATAAAAAACCCAGCTGTGCATAAAGTCTGGATGGTTACTTTATTTCCCTGATGGATGCTCTGAATGTCAGAACTAAGAAAATTCATTGGGGAATTGAAATCTGAATCACTTTTACATTATTCCAGATGTAATAATGGACCAATGCTACGAATATATGCACCTTTTAGTAAGTGATGTTCCAGGATCCTCTTCCTCTGCATCCAATGCTGTCACACAGAGCTAAGCAATATTCATGCTCAAAAATCCAAATCTTATTTTGAAATAAACTACAATGTGGAACGACTAAGACTTTGCTTATAAAGTGCCATTTTTAAAATACATGATATGTTGAATTATTGTCTCAGGGAAGCTGTTGTCAAATTATTTCCTTTATTTCAGGAGCTCTAACTACAAGTATTTCAAAATAAGATACATACTTTTCTGCTGAAGAAATGCAGTACAATATTTATAAAAACTCCTTTTACAACATCCTCAATTTATACCAGCATTTCAGGCAAGAACTGAAAACATCACTAACACATGAACCGGTATATTAAATGGATGTCTTGATTCCCTTTAGAAAGAAAACAAGGATGTGTCATATTCACAACATCCTCTCCTGATTTTCAGGAGGATTTTGCACCAGCAACAACAACAGAGATGGAAGGTTTCACTGTTTTGGCACTGCAAGCCAAATGTTTGGGCAAGTACAAACAAAAGACTTTCACTTAGAATATTGGTCTTCATTTCAGACAAAGGCAATAGCAAAACATCTAATCCAGTCTGAGTCTGTACAGTCAATCACATGATATGACAGGAGAGCATCATATGACGACAAATGGAAAACACTTTGGACTCAACACAGGTCAGGTCTTTTCTCCAGCACCGGGAAATGAAATCCTTAAAACAGCCACAAGATTTTCAACCAGAGATAAACCAAGAACATGACATGACTGTTTATAGGTGGATGTTTGTGAGCTGAATGTTGGCAGCTCCTCCTGCTTCCAGGTTGAACTGTAGACATGTAGTTTGGTCAGGGCAGTCGGTGCTGATATGGTGTTGTAGGTGGTATTGAGTTTTTAAATTGCTGTTGGGAAAATTATTTTTGAGGAGGAAACAGTTCAATTCTACACCTGAATGAAAATGTCCTTGAATCCTTCCAGTCATAAGAAGCCCAGCCGGTTCGCATCATTCAGACACAACAGGTGAATTGATGTTTTGAAAGGGGCTGTCAAATAAAATGTATTAAAATATTTATTCCATTGAATTTTTCATGATTAAAACAAATGGATTTCTTTGTGTGGAACAACTCAAGTGTTCAGCATCATTTTGGTTTCCTGCAACGCATCTCATCCACAGTGGTTCTTTCTACTATTTAAACACTTGACATGGACATCAGTGATGAGCACAACGATGAGAAGCAAACAGTACATAGCGAATAAAGATGAGTTGGAAATGTTTTCCGACATCAGGAACATGACATCATCAGCTTTTTCATGAGGTTTTCATGACTGGACTGTTGGTGCCAGTCATGTTAAACCCTTGGCCAGTTGGTCTGTAGTGCCCGACTTTTTCAAGTAGGAAATGGTTCCATGGAGTTTGTGGTGCATCGATTCACACACACTTTATGGGCATCTTGCTCAGTGGATGTTTCAAAACCAGGATTCAATACATCATGTGGTTTTACCTACAAAAATCTTTACATTCAACCCACAGTACAGTACAACACCACACAGTGGCTGCAAAACCTACAGATGTTATACACAACCTGATGTGGGAATGTTGTATGTATATATCTATATCGAGATATCTATATATATCTATATCGATATAGATATATGACTGCACATAAAACTGATCAGCTGCTGGAACCTGAGAAGGCTCCTGTAACTCCTCTGATATGGAATGTTCATCATTCACATCGACTCCCACCACTTTTCTGTATCTTATGCAGAAAGTCTTTAAACTTAAACAGCGTTGATTGACCAGTAAATTATATGATTAAATATTTGCATTAACTACCATTTTGCTGATTCAATGCTTCAAACTAAAAGTGTGCAGAACCAGTGGTTCAACAGTTTTTCCCAGCATTATATTAAAAAATAATAACAATAATAATAATGTTGACAACAACAACCTCTATTTGAGTTAGAGATTAGCAGCAGGTTCAGGCCATGGTGTATCCATAGCTCCCGCAGTGCAGAGCTACCAGCAGTCTGTCTCGGAGAACCTCCTGGTTTGGATATTCTGGCAGTTTCAGCATGTTGATGCTAAAAATGAAAGAAAAACTGACAGTTAGCAAGTTGGTTGTCATGGTAACAGATGTGGCTCAAATGAAGTCATGAGTGAAGCCATGGATTGTCAATCCCTTCCAGACATCTTGAGTGATGATGATGATGATGATGATGATGATTTGCACCAAAGTAAAATCCTCTGCCACCCAGACTGAAGCTCCTCCCTTCTCCTGGTGTCTGATCCAGCCTGTCAGCCCGTCCAGAACAGGATCATGGCAGACGGTTCGGATTCAGCTAAGATCCAGTTTAAAGGTTTTCATGGATGTCACCTTTGTGGAAGTTATATTCCTCCACATCCCCAATTTTATGGAGTTATAAACTAATTAGAAATAGAAAACACATGCAAAAATATTTGGTTCTTATTTACACCAAGCATTGAGTGACGTGCAGGATGACTTCAGTAATTGTAATTTAATAAAGGTCTTATTTTACTTGAACTCAGGTAAAAGACACAAGCCTCTCCCATACTGACTCTTACTTATGTTCTTATTTAATAATTATTTTAAAAAGTTGCTTCAGCACTTTATTTATCTAAGGAATTGATTGTTAAATTGTCTTAACTGCCTTTTAAGACAAATTTAGGATTTTTTTTCTACTGTAGATACATTTGTTTTGTTATTACTTAATTACAAACTTCATTTGTTTTTGAAGCAGTGAAATGTTTCTTCAAGTTTTTCTTTATAAGTGTGTTTATAACCCCAATTTTTTTTGCAACATTCTCAGAAACATTCCCTTTTTTCTCTCCCTAAAGCTAAACTCCTTTGTGCTCCTGTGTGTCTGTGGTGTTTGTCTCTTTCTTCTACATGTATTCAGATGTCAGGGAAGAATACAAACACAAAGAGCCTCAGGGCGTCATGACAACCAGCCAATGAGCTGATTTAGTTTAAAGACATTTAAACTAAGTCAAAATAGTCAGTTTTACCATTAGTGCTGGCTTTACTTAAAATACCAATGTAAGCTCAGTGGGTCTAAAGGCTCAGGAGAGATGGGTGACCTCTGACCTTTTTCTCTAAAACTGAGTCTCTCCATTGTGTTTGTTATGATTGTATGATTTTCTTTTCTTTTCCTTTTCTGTATATCTGCAGCTTTCCAGCCAACTGACTCCACTGGCGATTGGATGCAGCCCTCATCTCCCTGAGGTCTTCAGCAGAGCTGATTGGCTCACCAATAGTCAGCTCCACCAATCCCTGATGAGGCCTCCCTTTTAAAACCCAAGACTTCCTGGAAGGTGTGGCTGATTCTTTGTTGAAACGACTTGCCACTTGGTTGGGTGTTTGTTTGGCTGCTGAAAGATCACTTAGTCTTTCTGATAGCTTTTGTTACCTTTGACTGCTTTTGTCCCTGTGGGGGATTTTGGTATCTCTACTAGATTTGTAGTTGGTTTTGTTTAACCTTGTTCACCTTGAACTAAAGGGGCAGTTTTGTTTTGTTAAGATCTTTGGTTTGCAACTCTGATTGTTTTATGGATTTTGTTTTATTTAGTGCTTTTGGTTATAAGTCCCTACCTTGTAATTATTGTTTGGTTCTTTTTACCTTTTTCTTTTTGTCAAAACCCAAACAATAAATCCCAAATAGTTAAACCTTTAACATCTAGGTTTTTTTTAATGTTCCTTCCATCTCCCCTGGCTGACTTTTGTTGAGAAAATTCAACAAAAGTGTTTAATTTTGTCATGCAGAGAACAAAAGGACCAACTGCAAGAGTAGCAAAAGAAAAGTGGTGTAGCAGTAAATGAGCTTGTTTTAAGCTTCAGGTTTGTAGCATCATTTTACAAAATAAAACCATGAATATCTATGTGAGTTATTTAAGGCCTTTTGGGTCTTGCCTACTGAAAACAGACTGATCACGGTACTGAAGGGATTCTGCTGATATCACTGACATTAGAACACTTATGCTGAACCGGTAGGAAGCATTGATTCACTTCCCAGACCTGCTGAACAGGAGGACTGTGAAGCATAAACTGAAGAAAGCTGTAAAGTGGACATATCATGTTTTAAATCCTTCATTTTAACATGTAAATTATTCACTTGTGGCCTATAGAAAGTAGAACCGCAATGCTTTGGTCTGAATTCCTCTCAACTGACATGCATGACTTTGATTAGCAGTTCCACAACAAATGCTGTGATGTCATAAACAAGAAATCATTATAGTGAATAGAGAAAAATTAACAGACTGAAAAATATAAACCAAAAAGAGTATAAAGACCGTCTCCTAGCAACACGTGCGGCACTTTGCAGCAACGACGGCCGTAAAGCAAACAGAACTGGTGCTACTTACTCATGTTGTTGCTGTATGACTTTTCAGAGCTCTCTGGTTTATTATTGAAGACTTTAGTGACAAAGTGGTAAAGCCCCAATAGTACTGCAGCTCCAACGGGAGAGGAAACCCACTGCCTTCAGTTTACACATCACAATGGAATCACATGCACAACGCTGCTGCTGATCCCGTTCTGGATTAAAAATCATCTAAATATATGTTGCGCAATGTTGTTTTTTTAACCCAAACTGTTGCACCAAAACAAAATACCTTCATTTGATTCACACAGCCTCAGTGTTCTGCTAAATTATAAATAAGGTGGATAGAATGCAAAAATAAGGGACACCATTGTTTAAATGTATTTTTGAATTATCTGATTGAGATTCTGTATTAGATGAGACTGAAAAAATGAGTCGGAGGCAGAAAAACCTAGAATGGGACATTCTTATGAAAAATGATGATCACCACAGATGTAAACCCTGACATTCAAGGTTTCCCCCAGTGTATTATAAGCCTGGGCTGCTGCAAGGCAACAGAGCTAGCAACTGTGCAACCCGGCGTCAAATTGCAAAGTCAAATTGTTTTTCAGTCATGTTTGATGCATTCTGTCTTTTTATAATGGAAGATAATTGATAATGCTAAAAAGTGGCACTAATGTGCCAGAAAAATACATAATATTCCCCTTTAATCATAAATGTTAATTTTTTTACAAAAGCCAACTGTTGTACCAATCCTTGTTTTATACCTGGTTCAACTGAAAGAAGAGCAGTTTCACACTTTGCTCAGTGAACAGAACAGCAAGTAACAGGCCAGGAAAGGCTGTGTTGAACTTATAATGGGTTCCTGGTGACCCAGAAGCAAATCCATCCATCCATCCATCCATCCATCCATCCATCCTTTTTACACCCTTGTCCCTCAGTGGGGTCAGCAGGTGCTGCTGCCTCTCCAGCCAACGTTCTGGACGAGAGGCAGGGGTCACCCTGGACCGGTCACCAGTCTGTCGCAGGGCAACACACACACACACACACACACCTAAGGAGAATTTAGACAGACCAATTAACCTGACAGTTAATTCTAGTTTATTTCTAGTCATGATTTTGGACGGTGGGAGGAAACCGGAGTACCTGGAGAAAACCCACCAGGAACAGGGAGACATGGAGACTCCATGCAGAAAGACCCTGGGGCCGGGAATCGAACCCAGAACCTTCTTGCTGCAAGGCAACAGCTCTACCTGCACCATTGTGCCGCCCCCCCAGAAGCAAACCAAGACCATGAAATGTTAAGGCAAATGTTTAAAATATTGCAGAATCAACTAATGTCAAGAAAATGAAGGTAAAATAAAGAGGACTATGAAGACATTACCTTACCAAAGGTCGAGAGAGTAAAAGAGACGCCACGCACAGAATTGCTCCGCTAGTGGAATGTAGATGTGTGAGAATATAAAAGAATGTCTCTGTTCGCTCACGGTCAATGTTTTTGGCATCGCTGGGTGGATCCATCCAGTCTTCTATCACTGCACACGTTTGGCTACTTTCCCTGATTGGGCGTCTAAATTCCAGCCTTTCAGCAATGACAGCGAGTTTTTCTGAGTCTCCCTCGTGATTTTGAATGTTTATACTTGACCAGACTGACAAATTAAGGGCTCAGCTCCAAGTTGATACTTCTGTGCTATATTTTCTGTATTTAGAAATATTAAGTTGAATTGAAATATACTTTATTGATCTGACAAGGGAAATGAAACGTTGTAACCAGGTTTTCTTCGAGTTGTAGATGGTAATGTTTCCAGAAGTTGTAAATTGTAATCACTGGCAAAAATGCTCAGATAATTTTTTCAAATACTAATTCTACACTATCAAACAACTCATTGAAGTACTGAGTACAAAGTAAAAATACCCATTTTACAGAATCAGAGATAGACAAGAAGTTGAGTACAGAGAGCTGATGGACTGGTTTGTGGCACAGTGTGGAAAACAATCACCTTATCTTAAATGTGAACAGAATAAAGGACATGATTATAGATTTCAGGAGAAACAGGATGAAAGATCAAACTCATTTCCATCACATGGACATGGAGGTGATGATACCTTGATAAATACCTTGGTGTTTATCTGGACAACAGACTCGACTGGAGGCACAAAACTGAAGCATCTATAAGAACAGGAAGATCTTCATCTCTTGTCCTGTCATCTGTTGCAGCAGCAGGATCAGAACCAGGACATAAAGACGCTCAGTAGACTGATAAAGAAGGCTGGTTCTGTTCTGGTGACGACTGTAGAACGTCTTGGGATCACAATGTAAAGAATGATTCTTCATAAAATCAAGAAAATTATGGACAACTCTGTTCATCCTCTTTAAGAAACTGCTATTCAGCAGCAGAGTGTCTTCAGTCAGAGGCTTCTTCAGATTCACGGTAATGCAGACCTCTACAGCAGATCTTCCCTGGCTACTGCTATCACAAACTGAACAACCTTAAGTCATGAGCTACAACATTTAATTTCCCTTTGGGACCAATAAAGCATTTCTGAACCAATTTGTTGCTTTGTAGTGTTAAACCGTTATATCTAAAGTATATCAAATGACACCAATGTGGATGCTTTGGTTATATTTATTGGTAACCAAGACAACAGAACATAACGCCACAACCTTACATGTGAGCAAGCACTGGTGGGTATTAGTAACAACACTAACTTGAACCAGCATCAGTACATCATAAATATCAATATATTACAGTGTTGATGTCTGTTTCTGTAGTTACTTTGCAGCAGGTCTGTGCAAAGATGTTAGGAGAATCAAGTGATGAAATTTAAAAAGCGGCTCATCGAATAAGATTTTAAAACACCTTACAATAGATTTTCATCAAGAATTTAATACAGAGGCATTAAACCATTCCTAAATTTCCAATTTGCAGGACAAATTTCTATTCTGTCATCGTCATCAGATGGGGATAATGCAAAGCAAAGCTAGTCTGTGTTTTACCTGATTGCTACAATGTTGTCGTTGAAGGGTTGCTGCTCCTGCTGATCTGAGATTGTAGACATATAAAATTTCTTAAATTTCATTTGTGTCTCACTAAACAAACCCTAATAATTGACTGGTTGACCTACATAGCAACTAAGTTGCAGATTGATTTAAAAATAATAATACAAAAAAAGCTCAGAGTGGCGAGTTACTTTTCTGTGTTATTGTTTGTGCCTCAGAGATTCAGGTTTGTAAGGCAGAGAGAGAGAACATATTCATGAGATCTAATCTTTTTCAAGACCAAGAAAAACTAGATCATACGTTTATTTTTAGTCGTGTTGATTACTGTAACAGTCTTCACAGTTCTGCCTAAAACTCAGACAGCTGCAGCACAATGTTCTGTCTAACACAATGTTAGATGACACTGAAATAATCTAACACAATGTTAGCAAGACTCTTACAGTTTTCTTAAGAGGGTTCGCCTTAATTAGCAAGAACAGTCCTCCTCCTAACTGTGCCTGCTAAACAGCCACTAACAGCTCATTCAGGCTAGTCAGCTAGCATTAGCTTTCGTCAACTATAAGCTGCAGGTAGATTGCGGCAGCCATGTAAATAAAGTAGGTTACTACAATATTATAACTGAATATCAAGCTATAGAAATAATCTGTTTCACCAAGAATACTAAGCATTCAAGACATGTGCAACTTACCTCCTGATGTTCTGCCATGCTGCTGTCCTAACTCAGCAAATCCCCCTCTTCATCTTCCTCTTTGCCCAATCACACATGAACAGGGAATGCAGCTAATTCTTGCAATGGCCACAAACCTTAACCTCGAACGAGCAGAAGCAGGAGCCAGCAAGCGAACGGAGACGTCCTGCGCGCATGTGGATCCATATGTTCGCAATCTCAATTTCCCTCACTTGGGGTCTCATTTACTTTCTCGACTTTTGGCATAACAATGACGCTATAGAGGAAGAGTGAATAAAATGTAACTCACCAGGTGCTGGAAGTAGGCAGCAAGTTGGAGGTGTATGGCACTGCAGCAATGGTGAACTTCTGCAAACCACTGCCACCCATCAGAAAGGCAAAGCCACCATGAGGAACCCTGGAACTGATTCAGATGATATACATGTTATTTTTGACTAAATGATAATCATTGTGTAATCAGAACCACAGCAGACCAACCTTCCAGTGACAAACTGCAGCAATAGGACATGTTCCTCCTGGCTGAGCCTCCTCACCACTTTCCAAAACCACTGCAGACATGGGGACAGATTAGCTGCTTGCTAAATAAGAAGTGAAGTCAACCAGGGCCGGCCCTAGGCATAAGCAAAGTAAGCATCCACTTGGGCCCCAGGGTCACTAAGGGGCCCTAAGTGAACTTGATATTTTTAGTAACAATTTCTATAACATAATAATAACAAAATCACACACTTTCATTATGAAGTGATTTGTTTTTACAATAATATATATTTGATAATATATGTAGAAATCATTATTTTATGGACTAAGAGAAAAAAAGATCAACTTCTCAGTTACATCAACTTCTCAGAAGATCAACTTCTCAGTTATGTGAAACTTCTGTTGAAATCATTTGAAGGCTCAGAATCAGTCCAGTATTGGTACCGGTCCACATTCTCAGGGGATAAAGACTCATCTGGTATAAATTTAAATTTTAGCTATTGGAGTAATGCTTAAGAGAACTTTAGAATGTCAAAGAATGTCATGAATATGTGTGTATAGTATGGCTGCATCAATTGCAGTTTTCTGACCGATCCCTGGTTACTGACCTGCCGATTTTGACTTTAACTGATACCAATTTTTTTTTGTCTGAAATGTTACTAAACATAGCAAGAAAGTCACTGAGTTGCAACAGTGGGATGAATATTGGTAACTGCAAACATTCAGACATGACCTGGTTGGTCTGTCAGTCAAACCTCTTACTGTAGAGCAGAAGAGGACAGAGGCTGATTTTAAACCTTTGCTGACCAAGATAAAATCAGGGGATAAGATCAGCTTCACATATATGTATCGGCCAATCAAAAGTCCCCAAAATTAAGGAAATCGGCTCCCAGAAATTAACTAGTCGATAAATGTATCCTATATTGTACATGCATAGAACATAAGATAAACAGCATTACCAGAGATGTGATAAGTTTAGAATAGGTGTGTGAATGATCTAATCATATAACTAAGGGGTCTGCAAACTTTTTTCTGTAAGGGCCACATAACTTTCCCCTTCTCTAGTGGGGGGCCGGAGTCAGTTTGTAACAGAAAAAGTGACGATTGCAGGAGAGACTAAATGTACAAATGTATTGTTTTCCTGAAAGCACAAATAATCCTCTCTGGGCTCTTCACAGAACAAATCCAGGAAATAAATAATAACACTATTAATTAAATGAATACCATATTTTCCAGACTATAAGCAGCACTGCCTTTAAGTTGCAACCCCAAAGTTTTTTTTAAAACAAAAACAGTAAACATAAAATTCTGGTAACATTTTTTTTTTTACAAAAAATAAGCCTCAGATTCTCTGCCGCTCCAGGTTTTCCACAGCGACGCAGCAGCAGCCGAGGGAGGCGGACAGCCAACATTTGAGTCATTACAGGTCAATTGAATATCACATTTATTATCGTTGAAAAAGAAAAAGTTGCCAAGTTTAGATTTAGCTGACCTGATTATGGTAGTTTCCAAACAGTAACTGTAACAGTAAAAGTGCTGAACCTTAGTGTCTGCTACTGTCTGCTGCTAGCATGTGCTAAATGAAAATGGGCGCTTTCTTCCTCTTCTTTAGATTTCAACGGCAGCTTGCATCCATTATTGTTGCACTACTGCCATCTACTGGATCCTAATATCTATGCCTCAAATTCTCATAATGATCTCATCCATCCATTTTCTTTGCACCCTTGTCCCTTAATGGGGTCAGGAGGGTTGCTGCTGCCTCTCCAGCTAACGTTCCGGCCGAAAGGCAGGGTCACCCTGGACAGGTCGCCAGTCTGTCGCAGATAATGATCCCAGTATTATGTAAAAAAACAAAAATTCTTCTTTTTCCCCTGTATGTTATTTAACTGATCAACAACATTCTCAAATTTCAATTCCCTATTAAAACCTAATTCTGTTTTAATGGGCGCTTTCTTCTTTCGTTTCCAATGTTGACTTCCAATAATTCACTTCCTGCTAAAGAGCCCCCTGGTGGTTGAAGAAAAATCCACATATAAGCTGCAATGTTCAAAGCTTAGAAAAAAAGTAGCGGCTTAAAGTCCGGAAAATACGGTATATGAAAAAAAATCTAAATGCTCTCTGGTGTTGTTCAGGGGGCCAGACCAAATGTGGAGGCGGGCCGAATCCGGCCCGCGGGCCGTAGTTTGGGGACCACTGATCTAACTGTTGATTCCAGCAATCCACATTGTTTCCATGTAGGTCCCCATGGAGGCTTGGATTGGCCCTGAAGCCAGCATCACCATGACATCAATAGACCTGTGGTCCAACCCAAGCTGGAAAGTTATATTTTCAGGAAACTGAAACAATACCTCAGTAAAAAATCTTAAACAGAGAAGTCTAGGAACATCTCACATCTTTTATACTACAACAATTGGGCAACTTTGTAAAAATCTATATTTGCTTTTATTTTTTCTGCTTTTAAAATATCAGTCCCTGGGACTAAATATTCATTTAAAGTGGGGAGAACAAGGATTTGATGCACTGTTGATTTTTCAGGTTTTTCCACTTGCAAAGCTTGTAGATGACTGTAATTTTATCATAGGTTCTCTTCAACTGTGAGTGATGGAATCTAAAAGAAAAATCCAGAAAAATACAATGTATGATTTTTAAATAATTAATTTCCATTTTATTGTGTGAAATAAGTATTTGATCATCTATCAACCAGTAAGAATTTTGGCTCTCACTGACATGTTAGTTCTTCTTTAAGAAGCTCTCCTGTTCTCCACTCATTACCTGTATTAACTGCACCTGTTTGAACTGTTACCTGTATAAAAGACACCTGTCCACATAATCAATCAATCAGACTCCAGCATCTCCACAAGCCCAAGACCAGAGAGCTGTGTAAGGACATCAGGGATAAAATTGTAGACCTGCACAA
>CAEGAF010052351.1:0-12814 GCA_903067075.1 Micropoecilia bifurca
TTTTTGACCACCTCGGCGACCTCGTCCCCAGAGATTGGAGAGCCCAACCCAGAGTCCACAGGCTCAGCTTCCTCAACGGAAGCTGTTTTTCAGTCATTTATTATTGATTTCTATATTATTCTTCACATTTTATAGTAAAGGATGTTCCGTTCCATAGTAAAAAGAAAATCTCTTAGTTTGATTCTAAAATGTTCAAATGTGTACTGGACTTTTCTACAAGGAATACAAATCATTCATTTACAAATATAATACTCTTCACATCGCAGATCGGACATTACGGTTAAATAAACCTATTATGTTTGAAGGCTTAACTTTAGTTAATCAATCAAACCGATGTGCTCTGCTTTGAAATACTTTATAAATCAAACATTTTTCAACCAAACCCGTCTGAATAATGTCGGTGTTTAACTCCCACTCATTGGGGAAACTAGCGGGAGATTTTATAACAATGTGCCCGGAGTTAGGCGTTTTCTCTCGGTACCGAACCTGGAGCGCCCGGTTAGCTGGATGCTAACGCAGCGGTAGCAGACAGGTCCGAAAATGTCAGAGAAATATTGCAATTAGGTGATGTATTGATGAACCGATCAGATATTTGAGATCTACACACTTACATTCTCGCCTAAAAATAACATCGTGCATTGACGCTCTGCCAGAACGCCCAGTTGGAACCCGCAATGAATTGTGGGATATTGTGGGCCGTGAAGGATACATCGGACCCATCCTTCAAATCTGGGGAAAAGAAGGATGCATTTGAAGGAGTCTTTGAATTTGGACATGCTATCACGCAATTGGCCTACAAATCCATCCTCCTAATGATGCAAACCCTGAATTCGGACACAGCTATATGCTTTTTGTGATTGGAGAACCAAAGATTCTTGACACTTTTGTCTGATGTGTGGGGTATCGCAGAGTCCTGAGCTCTATGCCACAATCCTAACACTGGTAAATTACTGCAGACGGTTAAATACAAGAAAAGTTGTTGTGTACCATCAACATGTTGCCATATACTTGAATGTAGCATATTTCTCTAATCAGACAGACAATGGAAGATCACGAGTTACCTCTGGTCTGTGTGTGCATGTATTTCACAAAACAAAAGGGTGATCTGAAAGGGGCTGGAAGAGTCAAGTTAAATACCATCCTTCTGATCTGCTTTTCTTTTTCCTTTTGTCTTTGTGTGTCGTCTTCCTCACATTGCATGACTGGTTTGCTCTAGTTATCTGTGAGGTGAACAAGAGATCTAATTTGAACACCAGCCTGGTAAAGACGACGGACCTTCGCCATCCTCTGACTTCAAATGTCACATCTGGCAGCAGACACAAGAGAGAAGCCTCTTCCGAAGGGAGGCACCACTCAGAGGAGACAGATGAGGAAAACATGAGTGAGGAAAGGAAGACAAAGAAACACCATGAGCACAACAGGGATGAAGATAGCGATGAAGATAGCGATGAAGATAGCGATGAAGATAGCGATGAAGATAGCGATGAAGACACCGATGAAGATACTGATGAAGATACCGATGAAGACACCGATGAAGACACCAATGAAGACACCGATGAAGATACCGATGAAGATACCGATGAAGACACCGATGAAGATAGCTTTGAGATCAATGAGGAAGTTGAAGACGTCTCAAATTCAACTGCAGCTCCTGGAAATTCAACTGCAGCACCTGGAAACAAGAGAAGAAAGCGTGAAGCCCGTGGCAATGACAAACGCCGCTCGGGGGACAGAAGAGGAAATGACAATGAAAGGTCTCATGAGCGAAACGGGGGACATCATAGCAGCAAAAGTGAGGATGAGAGCAATGAGGACAGCCATGAGACTGTAGTGCCCTCAAATTCAACTGCAGCTCCTGGAAATTCAACTGCAGCTCCTGGAAACAAGAGAAGAAAGCGTGAAGCCCATGGCCATGAAAGACACCATTCGGAGGAAAGGGGAGATGACAATGGAAGGTCTCATGAGAGAAACGGGGGACATCATAGCAGCGAAAGTGAGGATGAGAGCAATGAGGACAGCCATGAGACAACTGAAGTAGTGCCCTCAAATTCAACTGCAGCTCCTGGAAATTCAACTGCAGCTCCTGGAAACAGAAGAAGAAAGCGTGAAGCCCGTGGCAATGACAAACGCCGCTCGGGGGACAGAAGAGGAAATGACAATCGAAGGTCTCATGAGAGAAACGGGGGAGATCATAGCAGCGAAAGTGAGGATGAGAGCAATGTGGACAGCCATGAGATTGTAGTGCCCTCAAATTCAACTGCAGCTCCTGGAAATTCAACTGCAGCTCCTGGAAATTCAACTGCAGCTCCTGGAAGCAGAAGAAAGCGTGAAGCCCGTGGCCATGAAAGACACCGCTCAGGGGAAAGGGGAGATGACAATGGAAGGTCTCATGAGAGAAACGGGGGACATCATAGCAGCGAAAGTGAGGATGAGAGCAATGAGGACAGCCATGAGACAACTGAAGTAGTGCCCTCAAATTCAACTGCAGCTCCTGGAAATTCAACTGCAGCTCCTGGAAATTCAACTGCAGCTCCTGGAAACAGAAGAAGAAAGCGTGATGCCCATGGCAATGACAAACGCCGCTCGGGGGACAGAAGAGGAAATGACAATCGAAGGTCTCATGAGAGAAACGGGGGAGATCATAGCAGCGAAAGTGAGGATGAGAGCAATGAGGACAGCCATGAGACTGTAGTGCCCTCATATTCAACTGCAGCTCCTGGAAATTCAACTGCAGCTCCTGGAAATTCAACTGCAGCTCCTGGAAATTCAACTGCATCTCCTGGAAACAAGAGAAGAAAGCGTGAAGCCCGTGGCCATGAAGGACACCAGTCGGGGAACGGAAGAGGAAATGACAATGGAAGGTCTCATGAGAGAAACGGGGGAGATCATAGCAGCGAAAGGAAGGACATAAGCAATGAGACCTCTACCTCTTATGGTATCTTCCAGCTGAATGGCGGCTATTTCTGTGATTCCGGTAACCATTTGTCCAGAAATCTCTGTCAGAAGTCCTGCACAGGTGAGTTTATTACACGGAAACAAATAAAAAACAAAGAATCAACTCACTACCCATATGTTAATGTTATGATTTGTTCCTTTTCCCCTCTTAAGACTTCACCGATGATGACATAACAGATGACATTGAGTGTTTCTTGATGGCATACTTTAATGGGTAAGCCAAAATACAGTACATCCATACATTTGTTTTGTTCCTTACTTTATTAGTCCAATAGTCTTTAAGGACACTAAAACACGCTTGGCACAATTTCGCTACAGCCCTGCACTCGGGTATAAAACCATCTCACACAGACACATGTCCATTCCCAGTGGCGAGTCAGAAACTGCAGCAGCGACCGTGATCACGGCGAGCATTAATCGATGGCCTTACAGTGCGGCACAGAGGGCAATGGCTCTCCTCCGCTCTGACTATTGGTATACTGCAGAACAGCATGCCAAAGGGCTGATGGCAGCATCACTGCTATCTCAGGACAAAGTCAGGATGGCAGTGCCAATAACACTGCAAAGTTTTTTTGGCATTAAAATCTCCGATGCCTGTAAAATGTTGTTATATTTGTCAATACCAGTTTTTTTTTTAAAGTCACTTCAGATTCTGAAAAATGTCTAAATATAGTGACAAAGTTGCTAAGATGGCAGCAGTGCTTCTCTTGTCCTGACCACACCCTGCTTCCTCTGTACCCTCAACCCCAAACTGGACCACACCCTGCTGTGTCCCTTGGCTCCACCCACTGCATCTCTTGGCTCTGCCCACTTTGGTGGACATTTTCTAAATTTGTCAGGTTATCCTAACCCATCAGGTTATGGTTTCTCAGGCAGATTAGTTATGCTAAAAAGGACTGCTGCAGTTATTTGTAGATGATTTTGAATGCTTTCTAAATTCTGTATCTACGTTTATTTATAATTACATACATTTGTATGTGTACAATGTGCAAACACTAATACACATATGTTTTAAAAGAAGTTAACAACAACCCCTTTAAAATTGTTTTCCTAATACTGTACTGATAATTATTATTGCTTTATATTGTAATGAAAAGTAGAACAAAACACAGAGTGCTGTTAATCTAATCCTTCTGCTCTTTGAACAGTTTTTAAGATGTCTGTTTTTAATTACGCAGGTATCTTCAGGGGTCCCCCTCTCACCAATGTGAAGTTGATAAAGGAACATTCCTCCAAGGATGCTCCTAAGTGTCTGAGAGCACATTTTCTTCCACCAGGTTTACTCCCACTGCGGGTTGTAGATCGCTGAATTGAAGCATTGCTCTCTTTTTTGTTGACTATCACAGTAATACCTTTTCATCAATTATTTTCTTAAAGATAACAAAACATGTTTTGTTTTATTTAGGGCTTACAGTGGATGTTTGAGAACTTTATGATTTAAGTAACTTGTGATTTATAGCTGTCTCTTTATAATAAAGGTGAAAAATTATGTGAGTGTAACTATCTGTCTATCTATAAACAGTTCATATAATATCTATCATCTATTTCGTGACTGATCACGTTTTAGATACACCAATAGGATCTGGTGGTGACGTTTATCCTAAGTGTAACATTTTAGGTGTGCAATAAAAAATGCTCTAAAATTGTTCTCTGTTGTCAAGTTTTTATGATGCAGAATCTTCTTTAAGAATTTACCATCAAAGATCTTTGAAATAACTGCAAAAAATATGAAGACATCCATTTAGAAAGGAATAGATAAGAGGACATGTGAATGATGAGTTACGGCCTGAGTGTCAAGCTGAGGCCTAACAGACTTACCTTCACAAGCAGAACATTACAGAAAGGAGAAAAGAAAAAGAAAGGTGGAGAACATTTTGAATTTGGACAGGCCTTGTTGCCACGCTATGACATAATCGGCCTTCAAATACGTCCTTCGAAGGATGCAGACCCTGAATTCGGACACACCCAAATGTTTAAAGCAGCGGTCCTGAAACTACGGCCCGCAGGCCGGATCCGGCCCGCCTCCACATTGGGTCCGCCTCCCTGAACAATACCAGAGAGCTTTTAGATTTTTTTTCATATACCGTATTTTCTGGACTATAGGCCGCTAAGTTTTTCCTAAGTTTTGAACCATGTGGCTTATATGTGGATTTGTCTTCAACCACCAGGGGTCTCTTTAGCAGGAAGTGAATCACTGGAAGTCAAAATTGGAAATAAAAGAAGCACCCATTAAAACGGAATTAGGTTTTAATAGGGAATTGAAATTTGAGAATGTTGTTAATCAGTTAAATAGCATTGAGGGGAAAGGGAAGATTTTTCAGTTTTTTAAAATAATACTGGGATCGTTATGAGAATTTGAGGCATAGATATTAGGATCCAGTAGATGAGAGTAGTGCAACAATAATGGATGCAAGATGCCGTTGAAATCTAAAGAAGAAGAAGAAGAGCAAGAAGAAGAAGAAGACGGCCATTTTCATTTACCACATGCTAGTAGCAGCACGAAGGATCAGCACTTTTACTGTTACAGTTACCGTTCGGAAACTACCGTAATCAGTTCTGTTAAATCTAAACTTGGCAACCTTTCTTTTTCAACCGTAATAAATGTGATACAATTGACCTGTTATGACTCAAATGTTTTGTGTCCGCCCCCCCACTGCTGCTGCGGCATCGTTGTGGAATACCTGGAGCGGCAGAGATATCTGAGGCTTATAGTCCAGTGCGGCTTATAGTCCGGAAAATACTGCATTTATTTAATAAATAGTGATATTTCCTGACTTGTTCTGTGAAGAACCCAGTGAATGTTATTTGATTGTGCTTTATGGAAAACAATACGTTTACATTTAGGCACTCCTGCAATCGTCACACTTTTTCTGTTTCAAACTGACTCCGGCCCCCGACCAGAGAAGGGAAAAGTTTTGTGGCCCTCACAGGAAAAAGTTTGGTGACCCCTGGTTTAAAGGGTAAGGAGATTGGAATAGAAGAGAGATGCAAAGAGAGAACACAAACCAGTACCATGAAGTCTGCCCGTACACCTGCAGAAAGAGGGAAAACAAAACAAAACGGAGAAACCACATCAACAAACATATGTATAACATCACTGAAAAGTCCCGCGACAGACTGGCGACCTGTCCAGGTGACCCCTGTCTCTCGCCCGAAACGTTCACTAGAGATCAGCACCAGCAACCCTCCTGACCCCCAGGGTGTTAGAAAATGAATGGATCACTGAAAAGTCCATGGCACAAGTTAATACAAGATGTATTTAGTGGCAACCACAAGCCAAAGTACAGTGTAGCTGAAAAAAACCTCAATCTAAACACCTGTAAGTTTAGATTCTAAATATACAGGTGTTTATATCCCAAACACTTGTATTCTTAAAATTTAAGTTCTCAACCTCTACATGCTTAGGTCATACTTATTTCAAAGTATTATCTTGTCTGTGTGAGGATTTGTTTTTTTCTGTTTATTTTGGTTCCTGTGTAAATTGACTCGTTACCCCTTGATTAGTTACACCTGTTCCTTGTTCCCCTGATTGTCTCCCTGCGTATTTAAACCCACCTGTGTGGTGTTGGGTCCTGTCTGTGGAATATTCTTACCAGTTGCTACCAGTTTTCTGCTACTAGTCTTCTGCTCATCTGTGCTGTCTGGACTTGTGGATTTTGTACTTAATTTCATCATTTAAATCATTATTTTCTCACCATCTCTCAACCACAAATCAGGACAGTTTGCTGTTTTATGATACAGATTTGTGTGAAATGCTTACTAATTATGTTTTTGTCTTGTGACTGAATATAATTTTGACATTTTACCTCTTCACTGTTTCACACCCGATGCAGTCTTTGCCTGATGGACATTTCTCATCATCAGTTACATAACAAATGAAATACAACATATAGGAAATCAATTAACATTTTAGTGTTCACCAATTCTTATTTTAGAAAAAATATTATGTTAAAACCCGCACAGGTGAATAAAACAGAATCAAATGGTTCTTATCCTTTGTCTGGTCATAACTGTTTTTTTTTTTACCCTATTTCTTTAAGATATAATAACTTTGGATTTGACTGCACAACGACGACACCAGAGTTCTGCTACCTGTACGATTCAAAAATTCATTTTTACTATTGGTTCAGCTTAATAAATCTTAATTAGAGCCACAAATATGACATGAAATAGACAACTCAATGTCAAATATAACAGTTAAAAACTGTCACTGTCCAAGGAAATTGGATGAGTATTGTCTAAAAACACTTGATAAAAATCCCCTTTTAAGACAAAATTAAAAAAAAGACTATTATCCACTGAAACACTTTATATGAATTAAATAAATCTGAAAATGTAAAGAATGCCACATCTGGAAGAAGGTGGCCTGTATTATAGGAGACAAGTATAGTTGAGGAATTCAAAGCACCCTGATTTTTAAAATACTGATTTTTAAATTGAAAATTAACAAAACTATATTAACTTTTCTGAAGTTAAAAAAAGAAGTGCAAACATCAACTGTGGCCTGATGGTGGCAGTAAAAGGAAAGGCTTAAATACCAAAATCCTTCATTAATGTAGGAAAATGTATAAATTAAACATACATTGCTGCTGTAAAATTACTATGTGAAAAAGACTGAAATAAAGTCTGAGAGCAAATAAAAAGCTAAAAGGTGATCCAATCTTCAAAGGAAAAGTGCAGAAAACAATATTACTGTTATTCTGTGTGTTTGTTGCCAGACTTACAGGAGCAACCACAAGGAGGCGCTGGTTGAACCATAATATTCGGGTCAGGACAGTTTGAAATGTGTGGTTCTGTGCTGTGATGTTACATGACCACCAGAGGAAGAAAAGTTCTGGATCAGTCAACCCCTGTGAAAGACATTTAATAAATGAAGGAAGCTAAGGTCCCTGCCAGTGGCACAGAGAATAGTTCCTCCACAGGAGTATGATGGCATGAAATGCTCCTCTTGTCTCGTTGCGTTCAATTATTTACAGGTTTACTGTGCACAGAATAAGGAAGCTGCTGTCACAGACGGCTGTGTGTGTGAACACAATGACAAAAGTTACTCCCAGACTCATTCCTTTTCAAATCAATCATGACAGGAACTCTTATCAAAACTGGTTTTTTGTACTGTAACAGCTCCAGATCCAGTTGAACATCTTTTCAGTACATTATGTAAGTAAATATGATTGTGATAAAGAGTACGTTTTAAAAATGGTTGCATAGTGCAACCGTGCAACAGCGCTTGCTCACTGCCTTCCATAATTTCCCACATCCAGGAACTGGCCCCTTCTCAACTGCAAAGACCCTTACAGATAGTTTGTCACCAGACCATTGGAGAACCTCTTGACAAGCCAAGAACGTAATTCAGTCTTTTTGAATAAGTTCTGTTGGAGAAGGACCAGGTCCAAAACCTTAAGACAAACTGACCCTTCACTGTGGTATGACATCTAATACTGGTTTTACAAAGTAAGTAAGAAGAGCATAAATTAACATAAACTCCTAATAAATAAAGTTAACACCAAGAGGGAATTATAGTTTTTTAAAATTCATTTGCATGACTTTCAGTTGCCTCATTTCTGATTTAGTTTACATTAAATTTGTTTTTGAGAACTGATCATGCACAGCATATTATGTGCAAAACACATTCTATTATTTATTAGACTAAAAACAATCAAGTTTTAGAAGCAAACATTAAGTTAAATTTTTTCCAATTCCTTTCTGTGTTGTTGAAAATACCTTTAGGACACGTTTTAACTAGACCTTTATTATGATAAAACTAACATAATCTTGATTCTGTTCTAAAGAAAGACGTATTTGTTTGTGGTTCCTGTAAAGAGTCTAGACTTCCTGTAAAGTGACCACATCGTGACAATTAGCTTGACAAGCCAGTTTCCCCTTCTGACTTAGCTGAACAAAAATAGCTTGTTACTTGCATTTATGCTAACGTCTTGTGACAGGCCGGTGTGCAGCACTGATTTCTTTATGCTACTTCATGCACACTTACCTAACTTTGTTAGTCACATCTGCTTAAATACTTGAATACAAAAAGGCATCATGGTGAAGATTAATTACTAAAGTTAAAACTGAGCATCACAATGGGGAAGGTGATTTAAATGACTTTGATAATATGGTTGTTTTTATTTAATATTTAACACCTTCGTACCAATTGAGCAGCGTTTAAACACCACAGGCCCATTTACCATCATCTGATGGCCACTTTCAGAAGGAAGTTACAAAACTCCCCTCTCCACCTGGGCTCCTCAACATGACGATAAAGTCACTGTACTCCAGCCACCAGCTCTTTTGGACCTGCTAGTATGGCAGAATCACCAGGAAACCAAAATACAGGTGCTTGTTGCACAAACACAAAGATTTTTTTTGTAATAAATAAAAAGAAACAAACAATGAATTTACTCAGAATAAAAAGCTGTATTTTTGTGAGATGATTTTACTGCAGAAAAAGTAAGTAAAACATTTTTAGCTTTTTAATGTCCTGAATATATGTCTGTGTGATTGGATTGTACCGAGCTGATTAGATTACATAGCTATCAATACAAAGTTGACCTGTTTGAAGAAACTTTAAAATACTTTTATAAAACCTGGGAAATTTTGTTCAAAAATATTGTGAACTTCATATTTAATGTTGAATTAAAAAAAACAACACTAAAATAAACGATTTGTGCTGTAAGATTTTTGTATATAGTCGTCCATATTTAAACTATTTAAGACAACAGAAGTTTTTTTTCTGCATTTTGTCATGAATACACGCTAATGCTCATAATAACATTCATGTCTTAAAGTAAGTGTAAAGGGTGATTGATGCTAACAAAGTAAACGCTAATCTTTGTGCATTGTTTCAACCAGCTTCAAATTCCCTTCCTTCAGGGAAACTATGCAGAAAAAATGAAGGCAGAAAAACAGGTTAGTCTGCAGCAGAATATATAAAGCAGCAACTGCTGAAGGTTTATTATCCTCTGAACTTCCATCAGGAGACAGTTTACCAGCAAGACAAATAAAGTAAGGACTCTACTCTCTTTAGTAGCTGTAAAACATGATTAATTTGGTCATTTATATCTTTAAAAATGTCCTTTGATTGATCCATTATGTTGAATATATCAAAACTTGCATGCTTTTCTTATAATCTGTTTTTAATGTGTGTGGCTGCACAGTGGCGCAGTTGGTAGAGCTGTTGCCTTGCAACAAGAAGGTTCTGGGTTTGATTCCCGGCCCTGGCCTTTCTGCATGGAGTTTGCATGTTCTCCCTGTGCATGCGTGGGTTTTCTCCGGGTTCTCCGGTTTCCTCCCACAGTCCAAAAACATGACTGTTAGGTTAATTGGTCTCTCCAAATTGTCCCTAGGTGTGCCTGGTTGTTTGTCCTGTGTGTCTCTGTGTTGCCCTGCGACAGACTGGCAAGCTGTCCAGGGTGACCCCGCCTCTCGCCCGGAACGTCAGCTGGAGAGGAACCAGCAACCCTCCCGACCCCTCCAAGGGACAAGGGTGCAAAGAAGCTGGATGGATGTTTTTAATGTGATTGAATTGAGTCTGTGAGACACAAACTGTTGTCCAACAGAAACATTTAATTGATGCGGGTTTATATAGATTGATAATTCAGTCGATAATGAGGTTATTTATGGCCTTTTCCCTCAAAGTTACACAAATTTAACACTTTCATGTATAAACTCTTGATTTCCATCATTTTTTGATGCTCAACTATTTAAAAAAGTACGCTAACGTAGCAGCTAATATAGATCACAACAGAGAATAACGTGATACCTTACAGTAATTTCATAATGGTTTCATAATTTAATTACGTTCTAAGAAAATAATATAATTTTCCAAGTAGTATAAAAAGTTATTTAATTATTGAATAGTTTTTAGTTATGTATGTATATTATACACAAGATAATAAGATATTAGATTATCTTATGTTTATTAAGATAATCTAATATATTTAAATTGCAGATTCGCTTTGAGTTTTTTTCAATTTCCACCAAGATCTTACTGCCAAATGTACTAACAAGTAATTAAATATTCCTCCATGTGTGAAATCACAAATTTACATATATAAACAAATAAAGAATATTCTAAATAAATGGCTTGTACAGCATTAATCCTCCTCAACCTTCATTAAGAAGAATGGTTGCTATTGAATATGTGACCTATGGTACACAATATAACAATTTTTGATGATCAAAAAACAAGTAAAAATATTATTTTCAAGCAATGTTGTCCTAATGATGTTTTAAACATCTGCCAGCAGGACTTATTCCACTTTTAAGGTTTTTTTTAATGCTACTCCAATCCAATAATGCAAGATATCATTGGCAAAATGTTCTTTTTGTTGTTGGCTTAAATAAGACTAAAAATCATTAACGTTCCTCTCTCCTCTGACAGAGTGAACATGAAGCTGGGCTTGGTGTTGCTGCTGGTTGTGGCAGCGCTGCTGCCTGACATCTTTGAGAGCCGAACTGTCACCAAATGTGAGCTGAAGGAAAAACTTCAGGACAGAATCTACCTGCCTAGAAAGCTTAGGAGACACAGGGTGGAAGTCCTGTCACTAAGTAAGTAGTGTTTGTTAAAAATATCATGGAAGATGTTGGACTGTGTCAAAGAAACACGATGAGAAGATGTTTGCTTCAGGATCAGAAGAGAGAGTTTTCATTGGACTGTTTTAGTGCAGAAGGGTGTGGAGTTTAAAAAGACCTGGTGTCTTCTGCAAGAAATGTTCCTTCCTGCTTCCCGGCAGAACCAAACCGCATACCATTCATTCTTGAACGCCACTGACTTGTGTTGATGATAATCGTCCTTCTGATCTGCTTTTCTTGTTCCTTGTTTCCTCTTTGCACCTCCGTACCTGGCTGGGTGGTTTGCTGCAGTTATCTGTGAGGTCAGCAGGAAGTCCGATCTGAGCCCGGCCTGGTCAACGTAGACGGAATCCGCCTTCCCATGACCACAGTCCCACCAACAACCGCGGGGATGAAGCCAGAGACCATGACAGTAGCTCCTACTGCTCCCCCTGCTCCTCTTAATACCACAACCACGACTGCTGGGCCTGCTGCAGCTGGTGGCAGCAGAAAAAAGCGTGAATTAGAGGAACCACAGGAATCACTGAATGACATGGAAAACAAGTTTGATTAGGAGGAGATGGAGAGAGATGATCAACACCTGAGCGAGGACAGCAGCTCAGAGGAGGGCAGCTTCTCACATCCCAAGACTACGTTCTGGTCCCTTGGCTACTACGGTGTCTTCCAGCTGAGGGACAGTCACTTCTGCGACTCTGGTTACCGCTGGTCCAAAAATCTGTGTGGAAAATCTTGCACAGGTGGGTTTAAGACGCAGAGACAAGTGGAAATATTTGATGCATCTTGCGTGTTGTTAATGACTCTTTCTCCCTCTAAAGATTTCACTGACGACGACATAACCGATGACATTGACTGCTTCGTCAGCACTAACTACCACTGGTAAGCCGAAATAAAGTCAAGATTTTAAAATGTTTACTAAAATACTCCACGTTAATCAAACTCTTGTTCAAAAATTCAGTCCGTTTGGGGAGGTTTGAATATGCAACCAAACTCTGATGAGGACCAGAAAAGCCCACATAGTAAAATGCCAGTGTTGAATTAACACCCAAAAGTGTCTATCTGTGTCCAAGTCAGCTGGTGTTAAATTCAACACTACATAGAGTCACATTAGCATTTACAACAGTGCTGGTGTTAAAATATGTTAAAAGTAACAACAGTGTAGTGTTTATCACTAAACATAATGTAGTGTTAAAAAAGTAAATAATTGACCCAGAAAGTGTCAATATCAATCAAATCCAGTGGAAAATATTCAAAACAATACACAGAAATGGAAAGTTTAACTTTTCTTAAA